>RSEH01000069.1:0-174947 GCA_006503475.1 Stentor roeselii | reverse complement strand
CTTAGTGAACAACAACATCGCAGAAAAGCTTCAAGAATCCCCTAAAACAGCTGAAGAGCTTTGCGAGTCAACATCAATGCAGCCTGAAAAGCTATTCAGATTCCTTCGACTAGTGTCTTCCCTAGGCGTGTTCAGCTACGATGCCGAAACAAACAAATGGTCAAACACCAAAGACTCTTCACTCTTAGCAAGTCCTTTCAGTCACGCTCTCTGGAGCTGGCTAGGAAACCAATACAATACCGAATTTCTAACTCATGCAGAAATTCAGCTCTCATCATCAAAGCCACCAATGGAAATACTGAACCGTCCACCTCTCTTTGAACAATTTCTTCAAAATCAAGAAATTTTTCAAAGTTTTCAGAATTGCATGACCGCATTTTCAAAGGCCAACTCGAAAGAAGTAGTCGAAGCGATTTCTTGTAAAGAAGATGCTAAAGTTTTAGATGTCGGAGGCGCTGATGGAACTTTGGTCATCAGTTTGGCTCAGAAGTACCAAAATGCGAGTTTTGGAGTTCTTGATAGACCTGAGGTGAATGGCTTGGCTCAAGCGAATTTTGAAAGGTTTGGAGTGACTGAAAGGGTCAAGTTTTATGCTGGGGACTTTTTTGAAGAGATTCAAAGCGGGTTTGATGTGATTGTGATGAAACATATTATTCATGATTGGAATGATGAGAAATGTGTAGTTATTTTGAAAAACTGCAGAAAGGTGCTAAAAGAAGGAGATCAGTTGTTTGTTATTGAACATCTTGTTGATCCTAATGCTGAAAACTATCAGAATGTTTTAGCGATTGATCATTTAATGCTCATGATGATTGATGGAAAAGAGAGAACAATTCATCAGTTTAAGCAACTTTTTGATGCAGCTGGATTCGAAATTATAGGAATTAAACGTGTATTGTTTCATATCGTTATAGAAACCAAAGCGATTTAGATAGATTTAATAGATTAGAACTAGTCTTTAAGTTTTAAGCTTGTTAAGTTAACTTTAATTTTTCTCGATGATCACTCACACAAAAATCTATACCAGAATATATTTGGTAAATTCACTTATTGCTGAAAAATTTCAGTTTAAAGAATTAAATCTAGAAATTTATTGAATTCTATCAAACTCATCATTCTCAGTATTCCATTAGTGATAAACTAAAATGATTTTTAGTATGAATTATTTATACCTTAAATTATTTAAAGCTAAATATTCAGTCAATCCACCATGATTTGAATTCTTAGATGTTTACTCAACAATCTATTAATTTACCTTTAATAATAATCTTAATTCATGTAAAACAATCACTTTCTCTAATTCAAATACTTATCTAATCTAAATTGCCTTAGTTTCAATAACGACCATAAATAATGCGCGCCTTATATCAACAACTTCAAACCCAGCCAAATGAAAAAGTTTTTTAAACTCTTCAACAGTTCTTTCTTTTCCACCAATATCAATGAGCATAACATGATCAAGAGTAAGAGCATAAAAATAGTCATCAGCACTGCTATCAACAATCTGTCCAGCAACAAATAACTTATCTCCTTCCTTGAGCACTTTTCTACACTTATTAAAAATAACTTCACATAGCTGATCACTCCAATCATACAAAACAAGTTTCATCAAAATCACATCAAATCCACTCTGAACCTCTTCAAAAAATCTCCCTCATAAAACTTTACCCATAAAGCAAGTTAAAATTTATCAATATTCACTTGAGCAAAGTTTCTGACTTCAGGTTTATCAAATATTCCAAAACTTGCATTTGGTATTTTTGAGCCAAACTTATGATCAAGGTTCCATCACCTCCACCGAGATCAAGGCTTTAGAGCTTTTCAATACTGATGCAGTCGACGATCTCTTTCAAGTTGGACTTTGAAAATATTCCTATCATGCTTTGAAAAGTTTCAAGGAGTTCTGGGTTTTGAGATAATTGTTCAAAAATACTTGGACGGTTAAGAGTTTCTATTGGCGACTTGATGATGAAAGCTGGGCATCTGTGTGGATTTGATGCTTTATGTTGAAATAGTTGTCTTGCCACTTCCAGAGAAGTGGCTTAGTTCAGTTTTAGAAAGGAAGAGCCTCTTGTGTTTGACCATTTATTGGTTTCAGCATCGAAGCTGAATAAACCAAAGACAGAGGCGAATCTGAGGTATTCAAAAGCTTGTAAGGCTGCATTTTGGTTGATTCACTCAGCTCTTTTGTGGTCTTTGGGCATTCTTGTAGCTTTTTTGCGATTCTGTTGCTTAACGGTGCAGAGATTACTGGAAATACTGCGAAATGGGTAAGGTTTTTAAAAAAAAGGCTGACATCTTCAGACATTTTTAGGTCAGTGTTTGAATTACTTAACAGGATTAATAAGTATTAGGATCTAGAAATTATTTATCCTATTTTAAAGCCAATTAAATCTAGGGAATTATCAAATTTTTATGGATTTTTGTATTTTAAGTTATATGATGACTAACTCTCTATATAAATGTATTTGATGATTAACAACGCTCATCTTAAAGGGAAAATTTGTAAGTATTTTATATATAATAGCTTACATTCTAACTTATGTGTAAAATCACTAAATTTATATGTATCCCTAATATATATCTTAATTATATATAGAAAAACCTCTGAATTTTATTAAGTTAATAAAAATTTTTTCGTTGAGCTTAAATCTGAGCTTAGCATCATAATAGAAGTAACTGCAAAAGCATGGAAGATGAAAGACTTGTTGATTAAAGATTAACAAAAAGAAGTATTTGGCAAAACTCTTGAATGAATAACACAATATTCTAAAGATTTAAATGTATTAAAATCTAGCCTATTTACTAATTCGAATTGTTTGAGTTTTTTTTTCTGATTTTATTCGTGTTTTATTTGCCGATGATCCACTTTTAGACTGATTCTGGCCGGGTCTCGCAGTTACACTTCCACCATCAACTGGTGAAAAAAAATTATTATATTGTTTTTTATGCAAATTGTTATTTTCCACAGGTGTTTCTTCTTTCTTTTTTTCAAACAATTTTTTACAACAAGAACATCTAGAATTCGTTTCGCAACATATTTCACAGAATAATTTCTTAAAAAAATGATAAAACTTAACTAATGAGTAAGTGAAAATAGTTAAGATTAAAATGACAAACCCGTAATGAATTCCGATATTATAGTAAATTAAAAGTGCCCACACATAAACCCAAACAACAATACAGTATTCAAATAAATCACTTTTGAACTTATCTTTATTATTACTGTCTTTTCGTATTCTGCAAATAATATTTCCTAAAAGAGCCATTCCCAACAGCAAACATAAAACAAGCTTAAACCCTAGTAAATCGTTACTAATACAGCTAGCTATGACCGAGTAAATCACTTTAAAATGAATCTCAGTATTAAAATAATACTCATGCTGTGTACTTATTTTGTGGAAACTTGGGTAAAACAATTGAGCCAAGAAAAAGTAAATCAAGAAAATAAAAATAGAAAATAACATCAAAATTAAATGCTTTGACCCCATACATTCAATATTTTCATTATCTTTAATGTGTAGTTTTCCATCACTTGACTCACAAATCAGATTTGATAATAGAAAAATAATATTTTCAATAAGTAACCCTGATGCAATAAGTCTCATAATTGAATTTCCCATTTTAATAACAAATTTATATGCTTTTATTTTAAACTTCATTGATAGATACAACAAAAATGTAACCAAAAAAAATAAACCAATCAATGTAAAACTATAGATTAATGAAATCAGCCAGTCACTTTCAGATGGAACAATTACTATCGATAACGGAATATTATTTTTAATCCATTTTATCTCTTTTGTAAGAGCCACTGAAGTAAGTGAATACATGTTGAATATTGATCCAAAAACAAGAAGATTACTTAAAAATTCAAAGCATTTTATCGTTGTTTCTTGAATTTTATCGGGCTTTGATTTAAGATCAATTAGAAAAGATTGCCAATTTTCTACTTCTTGGTTGTTATTTTCATAAATCATGTTAAATAATTCATAAGGGATAAATTTATCAAGTGCACGTTTAATAAGTAAGTTAGCTTTCAAGTTATATTTAGATGAAATAGCAATAAATTTTTGAACTTTAGATAAATTTTGTTCTAAAATTTCAATATCGTTGCAATTATCGTAATTTTTTAGTAATCTATCTTGAATATTAATCATATTCTCTTCATTAACATTTTTATAGATAAGCTTTGAAAGGCCTTCTAAAATTTGTATTATAAATGTATTATCAAATTTTTGGTTCACTTGTTTTGATACATCATGAGTGATTCTTAAGTAAATCATGAAAAAATCATCTCTTGTGATTTCTCGTTTTTTCAATTCACTTTCAAATACTTTAGCCAAGGCATTCACGAAGAAAAATTTTTTGATATTATGATCATTTTCATGAATTTTGAAAAGTTTTCTATAACTTTTTATCTGTTCTTCTTTTAGTTTGAATTTTTCATTCATAGCATTCTCTTCATCGATGTTATTTTTGTTATTCCTACTTTTTTGGCAATGATTAAAAGGAGAAGGCTTTAGCAAAATATTTTGAAAAAGTTTATAAATTTTATGTTGATATATAAAACTTTCTGTTTCATGATCTTTTTCATTAATATTAAGATGATATTCACGAGAATAGTTTTTATAATCATCTAAATGTTTTTGTCCACGAAAAATAATTTCGAAAATTTTAATTCTTTCATCATTTTGAATTTGAATGTTTCCATCTTTTAATTTTTTAATATCTTCTCTAGTTACCTTTTTAAGGTCTTCAATAATTAATTTTTTATAAACGTATGAATATCCTTTATTTTTCAATATAGTATTTTGACGAATAGTTTCTTTTTTTAAATTATTTTCATAAAGTTCTCCAGTGAAAAGTCCAAATAGAATGCAAATACAAACAATAATAAAACAAATCATTAGTGAAGAAGTAGAGTCAATTTCCCCAGAAAATGATCCAGTTATAATCACTGAGGGCCCACAAACACAAGGAACATATATTAAAGTCCAAATAAACACCAAAAATTCAGCAGTTATTTTTTCCCCGTCGCTCCATGTTTTCAGTTTCGTTTCAAAGGCAACAATAAATAAAAACGCTGTGATAAAATTAAAAATAATTATAAATACTATCCTCCAAGATATCGCCAAACATCCCAAACTAACGATTTCAACAACAATCAAATAAATTGATATAATTTTCTGCCATTTTTCTTAATTGAATTATATATTATCCTTAGTGATGATGGTTCGATTTGATCAAGTAAATCAATTTTAGTCAGGGATGGGTAATCATGATTTTTTTCTCGAATGAATAATTTTATATTCTCAATTAATACGCTGTGTATCATTCCACTAACAATGATTAGTAATCCTTGCCCGGCGATGACTCGGCTTGAACTATCTAAATTATTGGAGTTTAGATACAGTCTTCTTGTTAGAAAGCAAATCGAAAGAATATAAATAAACTTCCATATATTTGAGATAGTGAAAATCAATTTATTTTCAATAAGCAATTGTTTTTTATTTGTTGATGTCGATGAATCTACTTTATTGTTTTTTTTAAATCTCCTTATAATAAAGTAACAGAAAAAAATAATAAAAAGTATTAGAACAACTAAGACTCCTATCAATACTTCTCCGTGTATTATTAAGCACGCTAAAATTCCCAAAGGAATAAAAAAGCCACACAAAATCATCAAGTTTATATCTTCTCTTTCCACTATTTCATTATATCTTGCAACTATTTCAAATATCATTAAATAAAACCCTACAGCTAAAAAGGAATAACTGATGATATCTCCTAACAACTTTGCTTTTTCATACTCCTCTGACACCAAGCTCATACTAGGCACATAACAAAGTGTCCAAAACCCTAAAAATATCGAATTTTTCATTTCTGAATTAATATCATATCTGACATAAATACTCGAAGAAATCAATAAAGCTGGAGTCAAAGCTGCAAAAAACAAGCAAATTTTTATTAACTCTTCATTTTCATTTAAACTTCCCTCTCTTGCCCCAAAGAACAATATTAAGTAAATGGCTAAAGTACTTAAACATGCAATACTCTTAGAAAATTTTGAAATCATCACAAAAAAATATAAAAGTCCACAAAGAATGACTCCAAAAGTAGTTAACACTGAAGAAATTGCAACAAATTGTGATGTTTCAAAAAAATCTATTTGATAAAATTCTAACAAACATATCCCTTCAATAATAAGTAAGCCATAAAGAACAGGCATTCTCAAATAATCAGACAATTTGTTGTCGATTCCACGGTTTAATGAAAAAGCAAGCAATTGAAGAAGATATATAACTGGAATCACTGAGAAGACCAAGATGGCAGACCATTGTTTGCTGGAAAATGAAATCATTAGACTCGAAATAGATGCTGAAGAGATTATTAAAATTAATCCCCAGTTATTCAATGTCATCACTTTTTCTCGCCTGTATATGTGAAGTTCGAGGAAGAATAGCATTCGGGAGATGAGTTTGGATTCTAGAATTTTTTTCCTAAACAGTGAGTAGATAAAAGAGAGTATCAAAAAGATGATGATTAAAATTATCATTGGGAGAGTCTGTAAGGACCTGTCTGAGGGATTTTTATTATAAAAGTAGCCAGTTCCAACCAATCCTGCAAGAATATTGAGGACTTTTGGTAAAAAAGCATACATTTTTTTTTCCATTATTTATAGAATAAGCTATTTTAGAAAATGTTGAATTTTTTTAGAATGATAAGAAGTATCAAAACCCCTGTAAAATCAGAGATGAATATTCTTAAGGTATTGCAAGATGATTAAATCCTTTTAAAACTATAAAAAGAAACCGATTCATATTTTTAAAATAATTTCAAAAATTTTCCTTAATATTCAATTTTCGCTTTTCCTTTATTACCAAATGGTTAAAAATCCTAACTATTTCACTTCACTCTTAACTAAAATACTTTTTTTTTATGATTCTATTCTAAATGCTAAATTATCTCAAACCTTCTATAAAAATATATATTTTGAAGATATCCTATATCTTTTAAGTTTCGGCTGAACTCGAATAGCTTCTTGGGACTATTTTTCACAATGAAGAAATGAGTGAAAGTGATTAATCATCTCCTTCGAATTAGTGATTTCCTATAGCACAGAAAAGAGTAAAGAAAATTTTAGAAGAACTATATTAAATTATTACAAAAGATAGTCAAAAATTATTAGAAAACCATTGATGATATAGATTTTTATTTTTTAAGCACAAACTGATGTCTATTTAACTTAGGCAGAGTATAAACCATTAATATTTTTTTTCTTGAGCTTCCTGCTTAAAAATAGTAATTAATTTTCATTTTCCTCTAACCTCGTTTACTTTGACTCCTTTTCATCATTATAGACATATTGATCTTTAATTAAGGTTAATAACTCTGCTTTTTTACTAATAAATTTATTTTAAATGACTCTCCTAGTTCATAAAGTATCTCAATTCTTTAAAGATCTCCAGGTAATGATAAATATATTTTTCATTTTTTCTTGTTTTGAAATGATTTTAAGATAAATATATTGTCTCTGGAGTTATAATAAGAGCAACTCTGGACAGCCCAAGTTTAATTTCTAAAGAATTTATTTGGTTTATTATCATAATCATCCTTCTTGTCCACAAAAATATTTAAATGACTAAAACCTCTAAAAATAAGTAAACTAAAAGATTTTGAAGATTTCGATAATTTTATCAAAAGATGCATCTCAAGCGTTTGATATTAATGATCTTGAATTTTTAATAGTGAGGAGCTGATCTGCTGTTACATCATCTTTATAAGCAACTATTCGATGATTAAATCTCTTCAATACCTAATAAAAAAAAAATATCTTAATAATTAGCCATTAATATTAAGAAATCGAGAAACCAATGAATATTACCTATAATAGAGTGATAAACATAACACTTATCAGGCAATCACTTAACTCACATATAAGATCAAACTAAATAAAATTCTAAAACCTTTCCTTCGACACAAACTCTGATTAAAAACAGTTTACCTAATCAAAAACTTCAGAATTATCAGGTTTTTCCGTATAATAATACCTCCACCCAATGAGCATTTTTTCACTCAATCCAAGTAAAATCGAAATCGCTTTAATATTTCCAGATTCATTTAAAAGTTCCGCTACTTCCTTCTTGATCTCAATACTAATACTTCCATTATTTTTGCTTTTATAATCATCAATCTTCTGCTTCAAGCCCTCGCATCTATCAGAAAGACTTCCAGTGATAGCACTAAGAATATTGTCTCTGTAATTCATAAGTTTTGCCCTGTTTCTCTTCCGAGGCAGCTTCTTATCCCGAATGACTCCTCCGACGATGCCTTTCGCAGCTTTTTTCGAGTAGTAGTTCGGGTCTTTCTGCATCGACTTGCACCATTTCCTGATCTGTTCTGCAGAAACATGAAGAACGTCCATCAAAATATCGATTCCTCCGTGTTCCTTGTAGATTTTCACTGCTTCTTCTCGGATTAGAGGAGGGATTAACTTGGATTTTATGAACCCGCCGTGGTTTATGGATCTCACAGCGTCTCGGAATAACTTTAGCTTTCTTACCAGGTCTTTTACTGAATCACTTTCGATCATTTACAAGGGGGGTTTTTATTTGTATTAAAGGTATAATTTGATTTATGAGAAATCAGAAGGGTTGAATTGAAGGATTAGATTTATTTTTTAAGAGAAGATTAAGGTTAGATTAAGAGTTAGGGTTTAATTAGAATATAATTTTGAAGTTGTTTATAAATTGAGAGAAAATTTAAAAAGAAACATTTTGGGGTTTAAAATGACTTAAAATAACAAGTTAATGAAAAGGATTAGAAACTATTAAACCTAACTTCAATAAAAATTTTGAAAATTTCTTGAATCGTTATTATTTTTTCAATAGTTTTCATAATTCTCAACCCACATACCCATCCTAACCAACCCCGATCAACCCTTCACAAATTCCCTTAAACCCTTAAAATCTCTAAAATCCTTTCCACATCCAGCACTCCAAAATTAAACAATCCCTTTATCATCTCCTCCAACCCAAAAAACCCCCGAATCTCCAAACAGATCCACAATTCAAATTCATGTAAAATCAATCAAAATGGAAGAACTTCAAGAGATCCAGCTTCTCGGGTCAGGTTCCTTCGGCAAGTGTTACCTCTGCATCGACCCTCAAGACAACTCTAAAGTGGTAGTCAAGCAAATCGACATCTCGCACATGAACGATTCTCAAAAGCGAGAATCCTACCACGAAGCGAAAATAATGTCAGCTTTCGACCACCCGAACATCATCCGCTTCCGCGACATCTACGCAACCAACACTGGGAAGTTAAACATTGTGATGGACTACGCAGACGGCGGAGACCTGGCAGACCGAATAAAAAACCAGAAAGGAAAATATTTTCAAGAAGTTTTCATTATCGACATCTTTGTGCAGCTTTGTCTCGCACTTAAGCATGTCCATGATAGGAAAATTTTGCATCGTGACATTAAAGCTCAGAATGTTTTTTTGACTAAAGATGATATTGTTAAACTTGGAGACTTTGGAATTGCTCGAGTCTTGTCAAGCACTATTGACAAGGCGAAGACTGTTGTTGGGACGCCTTATTACTTGAGTCCGGAAATTGTTGATAATAAACCTTACAACTTTAAAAGTGATGTCTGGTCACTGGGGGTTTTACTTTATGAACTTTGTACACTTAAACCGCCTTTTGATGCTTCTAGTTTTCATTTTCTTGCTCTCAAGATTGTAAGGGGGGCGTACCCACCTCTTCCTCCTCATTATTCTAGGGATTTGAAAACACTTGTCGCTCAGATGCTCTGTATTGACCCGAATAAACGGCCTAGTATTGCTGGAATTTTAAAAGTGCCTTTTATTAATAGGAGAATTAAGAATTTGCTGACTGAATCGATCAATTTGAGAGAGTTTTCTCACACTATCCTGCACAATGAAAAATTCGTCGACTTAAACGACGAAAGACCCAAAGGAGCAAAACGCGAAGAAAGAAAACCCGAAGAAAAAAAAACCGAATCAAAACCCAAATCAAAGCCTTTAGACTCTTTAAAATCCAGCGGAAAAAAATCCTCTAAAAAGAAACCCAAAGAAAAAGTGCTAACAGCTGAAGAAAAAGAGAAAATCCGCGAAGAAAAGGCAAGAAAGCGTGAAGAAGACCGTTTAAAAATGCGAGAAGACATAAAATCCCGTTCAAAAACAAAAAACAACTCCGAACTAGTTCAGTGGATCGGAACAAGCAAGGAAGAGTCTCGCCTGGTCGAAGAGCTTCAAGCAGCAGCTGATGTTGAAGTAAAAGACGACGAAATCCTAAGCGACACCTTCGACCTTTCAATGACCTCAAACGAAGAAATCATCTACAAAGAAGACGTGATAAAAAGCCACGCAATAGAAGAGACAAAAACATCAGAAGCACAAGTCGAAGAAGAAAATTCCTTCCAAATAAACGACCGATCAACTCAAAGCCGATGCGAGCTTCTCCGTATGTTTTTAGAGAGAAAGCTCGGAATCGACACCTTTTTAGAAGCTTATAACCTTTTAAAACAGTGGATTGGACAAGGGCGAGAAAAGTGGGAATACGAAGATATTTACATGAAACTCAAAAACCTGATGAATGCAGAAACTGCGAAAGAGTACCTGCCGTTAATTCACACGTTGCTGGTCTTCGAAGGTGAAAGTGACACGATTAACTTAGGCTAGTAACACAGCTATTTACGCTTCGTCTCTTCGAGGACTGTCCAGTCGTAGATGTAGTCATAGTCGTACTTCAACCGGGTTCTTAGATTTTCGAATAATCCTTTGATGTAGTTGTAGTCCGGGGCCTGCTCGAACTGAAGACTTCGGCAGTACCGTAAAAATTCGCAGTACTCCAATGGAAGGCCTTCGCAGATCTCTTCAACTGGAATTGTTTGCTTCAGGGTCTTGATGATCTCGTAACGGTCTTGCTTTTCCTTCGCAGCGATGTCTTGCCAGGGCAGTTTTCCTTTCAAAAAATAAATCAACACATAAGCGAGTCCTTCCAAGTCATCTCTTCTGCTTTGTTCAATTCCTAGATGCGTGTTTAAAGAAGCGTATCTCGCAGTGCCTGTCAAGGCCTTTCCTTCCAAATAAGGAATATGAGTGCCAGTTCTCCAGAACCTGAACTTCTTACACAGTCCATAATCAATAATGTAAATAAAGTTCTTCTTACTTCCAGTCCCCACCACGAAATTCTCCGGTTTAATATCACGATGAATAAAATCAGCCTTATGAAGATACTCAATTCTAGAAATCATCTGATGACCAATAAGCAAAACTGTTTTCAATGAAAACCGTCCTCCATTCTTAACCAACAGTGACTCACATGACTCTCCCAGTAAGTCCATGACCAAGAAATTATGTTCAGATTCAGTACCGAACCAATAAATATGAGGAATTCCAGCTCCACCTTTCAACTCGTCATAAATTCGACTTTCAGAGACCAGCTGAGGATAGTCCAAATCCGCCAGTTCTACTTTTACCCCGACTGGCGAATCGTTCTCCAGGTCAACCGCGTGGAAAATTTCTCCGAAAGAGCCTCGGCCGATGGGTTTAAGAATGTGATACTTTCCTGCAACGACTCGCCCGACGAGACCTTCCATATCTGAATATTTTTACCAATATAAATGAGTCTGAATTCTTCAATAGAAGTCGACTTACGCGCTCTTGCTAATGAAAGCAAGAAAAAATCTTCAGACTTGAAACAACTGACTGAGTCTGCAATTTCACAGTTGCGGTCAAGTGAAAAGCCTCCAATTTCGCTGATTCTTCAGGTGTTGGCCTCTGCGAAATCGACGAACAACGCGAAGACTTGTGCTTTGGCCTTGTCGATTCTTCAGAAGCTCCTGACATCTGGAAGTCTGGACTCTTTGTACCCGGCGCTTCATTATTTGAAGACTTTGCTGGAGGAGATCCCGGAAGAGTCTACACAGTTGAAAGTCCTTCAGACATTTATGTTGATTCTTGACCCCAACAGAGCGCGGGTCTATCCAGACCTGACTAATACCATTTGGGACGTGTTCATCTTGTTGCAAGCTAGTAAAAGTGGACTTGTACGGAATACGGCTTATGCCACTTTAAGACATCTCACAGGCATCACCTTTGACCAGCTCAAGGACAACAGAAGTGAAGACCTCGTCGCTTCTGCAGTGATTCTTCTTATCAACTCTTGTGAAGTCGCTAAGTCCAGAACACATGAACTGGTTCGTTTAAAGCAGGAAATTTTAAGTCTTATTCAGGACCTGGCGGAAAATTCTAAAAATTTCATTGAACAAGTACCGCAACTTTTGAAGATTATGGAAAATGATTTACTTTGCCTTCTTCTTTCAATGCTCAGTGAGGATTTAGAAGAGCCTGTTGGGGTTAAAGTTGTGAAAATCTCTTTGATTGTCTGTGAAGTTACTAAGACTAATGCTGAAATTATTAAATCGGTGCTGAAAATATTGGAAAATCGAAAAAGTCCTGAATGGCAAAGTTTGGCTTGCTTGGATTTTATGAGTTCTGTTCTTGGAAATGTGGAAATTTTTAAGTTTAT
The DNA here is from genome assembly GCA_006503475.1 of Stentor roeselii. Classification (NCBI taxonomy): domain Eukaryota; phylum Ciliophora; class Heterotrichea; order Heterotrichida; family Stentoridae; genus Stentor; species Stentor roeselii. The sequence goes on along the minus strand of RSEH01000069.1, from coordinate 162,386 downwards.
TCATTCTAAGGAGGAACTTTACTTGAAGACACTTGATACTCTTAGCAAGGTCAGTCATGAGCTTTTCGCACAGACTGAAGATCTCAAGTCTTTGAACTGGAAGACTCGTGTTAGAGCTGTGTCTGAAATAGTGAGTCACTGTGTTGATAGCATTAGTCTTATATCTCAAGAAGCGGGAATTAAATTAGGGGAGCCGCAGTCCTCGACTCAAGACTCTCTGGCTTTTGACCTGGTTTCAACGATTTGGAAGCCGCTTCTTCCAATCCTAAGCATAGTAGTATCAAACTGCGCAAACGAAACAACTCTCCAGACAATGTTAAACTCATACCAAACCCTAGTAAACCTATCCGGTAGTTTGAACCTCCCAATGGCTCGAGAAGCACTGCTAGCTTCCTTATGCCAGTTTTGCGTGCCAGGTCCAACCGGCACCCTAAGCCAAAAGAACCTTCAAATATGCAAAACTTTATTCAACATAACTCATTGTTTAGGATCAGTACTTGACTCAAAAGCCTGGCACAAAGTTCTAGACACTCTTTACAAACTCGACTACTTACTAAACAACTTATTTAAACAAGACGTGCAGGACTTGGCTTCAGATGTCGGAATTTTGACTTCTGCAATGGACTCCTTATTTAAAAACACACACATCTGGCCTGACTGTACAATAAGTGACCTCATGTCCGCCCTTGGACAACTCACTTTAGAATTCATGGAAACTCTTTCAACTAACGACAAAAAATTAAACAGCGGGAAACTCTTCGGACTTGAAAAAATGATCATCGTTGCTCAGAATAACTTGCATCGCGTTGAACTTTACTGGGACTCACTGATTGCTTACTTGGACTGCATCAGTAACTACAAATACCCAGAGATTAGAAGTTTAGGCTCGAATTCAATTTTTAGAATAATGATCAGCGCTTTTAAACGATTTGTGGAAAATCCTCCTTGTGTAAATGTCGTTAAGTGGAAGACTTGGCAGAGGACTTTACTTTTAGTTCTTCATGACTTGCACGGGTCAGCTTACATCGACACCCAAGAGTACGTTTATGTCATTTTGCATAGTATTCTTCAGTCTTCTGGAGGCCAACTCGATGAAACTGGCTGGTCAATGCTTTTATTCATTTTAAGCAAGATAAACGTCTCAGGGCCCAGTGGAGGAAAAGAAGGCTTCAAGTGTCTTCAGCTGATAATCAGCGACTTCTTGCAATGTGAAAGTTTGGTGACGTCAATGGAAAGACTTATCTCCTGTGTGTCGAAATATGCACATTCAGAAGATGCGACTCAGGCAATCGGCGCTGTTGGGATGTATTGGAATGTATCGGATTTCTTGGGAAAGCGCGAAAGTGACAAGGCAGAACTCTGGTGGATTATACTTGAGGAACTGAAAGTTCTAGGAGAAGACCCTAGAGTTGAAGTAAGACATTCTGCACTTCATTCTTTGCATATCACTCTTTCTACCCATGGGCGACTCTTCACATCAGCTCATTGGCAGCGAGTCATGCAAGATGTCGTTTTAGGAGTTTTTAGCAGGATTTTTCTGAATTACTCGAAAATTGCTTTGAAAGTCGACTTGAACCGCTCTAACCAGTTGATTCAAGAAAGCAATGAAAAACAATGGGAAGAGACTTATAATATCTTCACTCAGAACCTTGGAAGGATTTTTATTACTTATCTTCAAAATCTGCAAAAACTTGAACAAGATGTGCTTGATGAACCTGAAGTTGGAAAAAATTGGGAAGTCATGATTCTTGGGCTTAAACAAGGAATTGAATCTGGAACTTTATCGATTATCACCTCGGTTTTAAAGACTCTTCGAGAACTTCTTATGTGTAGTCAAGTCTCAGCTTTGTTTTACTCGAAATGGCAGAAGTCTTGGGAACTCTTTGAAAGTATTGACGAAAGACTTAAAACGAAAAGTCTTCATATTCAATATAAAATCATTGGAATTGTTTTAGAAGTGCTTACTTTGGTTTACTCTACTTCTTTTGACTACCCTTTTGAAGAACCTGCTTTAAACTGTCTTTTTTCTATCATCGCATCTTTGCTCAAGTCAACCTCAGCTGAATCTGCATTGACTTCTGGAAAACTCCTGCCAGAACAAAGAGAAATCTGGGACTTCAGCGAAAAATTGCTAGAAATTCTTATAAAAAACCAGAAAAATCTCTATCCTTTCTCAAATTTCCTTAAAAATCACCTAAAAATTACTCCAGACGATTCCCACTCCGACATATTTTGCCGAAAATCTTTAGAAATTCTAGAAAAACTCTTTGAAAACCATTTCGAAAAATGTGAAAATTTCAGTCATGAACTTTTAGACAGCATCGAAACGATTCTCTTCGGAAGGTTCAACAGCGACACGTTTTTAGCAACGATAAACATAGCGAAAGGTTTCAGTCCTATTTGGGTGCAGGCAGGTGAGTTCTTTTTACGAGTTTTGCCTGTGATTTTCAGGCCTGGGTACTTTTCCAGGATTCTTTCAACACTTTCAGCGATTTTCAGCCCGAATGAAAAAATTATTGGAAAATTAGGAAAATCGAATTTGGAGTTACTTTGCAAACTTGCTGAAGACCTTGACATGCGACTTGCCTGTGCTTTGACTGAACTTTTATATGAACAAATCGTGGAAGATCAAGATATTTTGAAGGCATTCATCGGCGTCATCGACTCAGGATGTGAAAGTTTTTATAAAATTGTTCACACCCAGGAGCTCACCCTTCAAAAAGCCCTGAACAACACTTGTTTCTCTTGCCTGTTAAAACTTTCGTCTCTTCAGTCAAAATGCGCAGATGTCGCCAGTCATGTCATGGTCAACAGATGTCGAGAAATCATTGGAAAATTCTGTAAAGAGGAAAAACTTTCTGGAATGATGCCACTTCCAAGGATCAAGTTACTTGAAATGTTTGAAGTCTTGGATTCTATTAAAAAACATGAAGTTTCTGAAGGAGTTTTGAAGAAACCTGGGAAAAAAGCACATTTGCTTGAACTTTTCCCGCAACTTTGTGAACTTATCACTGCCAAGGACCCGGATGTGAAGGAGAGTCTTAAGGAGATATTTTTAGAGGTATCACGAAATTTGTAGAAATATTTAATGAAAAATCTGGGCTTTGAAATTTTTGAGTTTTTATTTATTCACAGTTGAAAAACCATAAATTATTCATTAATAATAAAACATCTTTCAATAATTATAGAGAGATGGATGAAGCATACTCGATATAATAGTGGGTAAGTGAAAAAATTAGAAAAAACTCTAAAATTATACAAAGTTAAAAGCCTCAATTATTTTTTTAATAACCTTGTAATCAATTATTTTTCCAAAGGATGAAGCATATTCATTAAAATACTCTTCAAGTCAAAAATTAAACCTTTCATTTACCCAAAGCCAAAAAAACCCTCATTCTTTAATAATCAAACAATTCTCATTAATCATATACAGAAAGATGAAACATAACCTTTCCATTTACCACATCCGAAACCCCTTAATTTATTCCTTTAATAATCAACTAAATCTCAATACTTTTCTACAGAAGGATGAAGCATATTCGTTACAAAAGTGTGCAAAGTGAAAAAATCAAACAAAACCCCTCAATGAGCAGAGCCTCTCGATTTTACACCCAATCAGTCGACCCAATCCCAGGTCCAGGCAGTTACTTCACACGAGGTTCCCAGTCTCCAGGTGTAAAATTTTCTCAAACCAAAAGATCATCTTTTTACCAAATCCCAGAATCCCCATCTCCCGGTTCCTACGACCTGCCATCATCATTCAATCAAAAAAAGCCATCATTTTCGCCAAAATCCTTCAAAAACCAAATCAATTTAAAAAAGCTTCCTTTTAACGACCAGTTCTTTCTTCAAGTCCTGACCCAAACAAATTCCGTCTTCCCCGACATCCACGAGTCATATCAAAAAACTCAAAGTAAGCCAAGAAGAGCTATTTTCGGCAGTGAAAAGCGAAAAGATAACTTTTTTAATCCAGAACTCGCCAAAAATCCAGGTCCTGGGGAGTACAGTCAAAGATCTTCCTTCGGAGAAGGGCCTCGGTGGCGGTTTGGGTCTGACTTGAGCAGAAGATATGCAGAAATAGAAGAAATTCCTGGCCCTGGGGCTTACAACAGTCCGACGACTTTAAGTTCCATGGTCTTCAAGTTTCCATCAGGGAGGAAATCTGAAAGACTTTCAGAGCTGCCAGGGCCAGGGCAGTACGACGTGGTGAAGAACTTGAAATATAAGTCTTTCGCTGTTTCTAAAGCTGAAAAATTCCAAAGACTCTCTGGACCTGCTCTTCCTGGACCTTCTGATTATAATGTGAGTAGTGGAAGGAAACTCACTACTTCTTCTTGCACGAATTATAAACTTCACAGTTCTTTAAGTGAAATTGATGACTTCGGGAAAGACTATTAATTATATAAGGAAGGTGGAACTATTTTTCGTTTCGCCAGGTGTTCCCAGTTGATACTTCTAAAAAATGGATGGTTTTTAATTTCTGGGACTTTTAAACGTTTTAAAGGGTCTTTCTGCATCAAATTTCTAATTAAATCCACAGCTTCAGTTGAGAGAAAACTAGGAAAGTTGATGGTATCCTTAACAATACTGTCAAATAATGCTTCCATGTCAGGGTTGTAATAAGGCAAGTTGCCTGTGAGTAGTTCATAAAGCAAGACTCCAACTCCATACAAGTCAGAAGCAGTAGAAGCGCCTTTTCTTTCAACTATCTCAGGAGGTAAATACGCTGGAGAGCCTGCCATGGTCATGGCAGGAGTATTCGTGATGTCTTCTTTCGCCAGGCCGAAATCTGCGAGTTTCACATGAAAATCTTTATCCACCAAAATATTCGCAGGTTTCAAGTCACGATAAACAATATCAAGTGAATGAAGATAGTCCAGTGCTAGAACTGTCTCAGCAGTGTAGAACATTGCCACGTCTTCTCCAAGTTTCTCGTATTTTTCTATCAGACCTAACAGGTCACCATTGGGGCAAAAGTCCAGAACCATGTATAAGGACTGACTGGTTTGAAAGGCGTAATGCATCATTAAAACAAAAGGATTTTTCAGGATTTTCATTATTTTGCACTCACTGATCGCGTACTTCAACTGACGTTGTTTCTTCAAAGCGACCTTCGATAAACACTTCATAGCGAAAATTTCTCCGGAGTTCTTTTTTTTCGCTTTATAAACAATTCCGAAACTGCCCTGGCCGAGTTCTCCTAACAGTTCAAAACTTTCGAAATTAATGACTTCTGTTCCTTCGACCTTGTGATTTTCGACCTGTTCTTTTTTGACAGGTCTTTCAATCTTAGTGACTGCTCTTTCTCTGACGATGTTTAACGTCTGTGCATGATTAGCAGCATATTTTAGTTCATTTGCCCATTCAAGGCTGAGTTCTTTGTTATAAGTGTAGTACCTGTCACAGGCCAAGTCACTTTCCACAATGAAATAATATTCATGAGTGGCTTTGTTGAACTCAGTCCTCACATTCTGCACGTCTTGAAGGTTTAAAGTCATTTCAGCTTCTCCTCGGGCGTTGAAGACCTCCATGCTAGGAAATCTTTTCAGTTGTTGTTGTTGAATATCAAGATGTACAACGACAGGTCTTCCATGTATATCCAAAGCATTAGAAATAAAGACTTCATCGACACGACTGACCGGTACACGATTTTTCATCTTGTTACTTTCTTCAGAGGTCATCGCAGAAGCCAAAGTCTTTAAAATCCTGTCATTATGAGTCTTATCAAAAGGAGTATCGCCATTAGGGTCAACTAAAGTAACGAAAGATCCTTTTTGCAGTAAAAGTTCAACAATCTCAACAGATTCCACTTCACAAGCGAGGTGCAAGGCAGTGCCTCGAAATCTGGTCATTTTGTTGACTTGAAGATTGCCATAAGCGACAAGTGCTTGAACACAACTTATATGGCCTCTACAGCTGGCCAGTTGTAAAGGAGTCCACTCATCAACAGTCACTGAATTCACGTTCACCATCCGGCTGATCAGGTACCTGACGATGTCGTCTCTGCCGTAGTAAGCTGCGTAGTGAAGAGGGGTCCACAAGTTGTCAGTGCAATGATGCATCAAATCGATCTCTCCAGGATTGGTCTGCTCGAAGATCTCTATTATTCTTGACAGCTCTTTTAATGACCCTCGCTTGCAGGCGTCTATCGCCACTTGTAAAGGGTTCGAGTCCCGTGATGGGAGATTCTCGTCCATTCCTATGGACTCCAGATATGAACGTTCTCGGGTTTTTGTCCTTGTTATTGGGTTTTTTGATTCCGTCTTCACTTGGATTGTACTGTTCTCCGAAAGATTTAGATTTGATAGCAACTCGGAATCTTGCAAGTCTCGACGACCTGAAGGTAGATCTAGGGAAAATAATAGTGAGTCCCAAGAAACTCCTGCGCGAGATGAAATTTGTTTTTTCACTTGTTCTATTGATTGACTTGTGTTCGTTTCTTGCACGATTCGGTGAGATTCGAACTTAAAAATGAGTCGCATTTGGATTATTGGAAAATGAAGAATGAAATAAGTGATTCAAGAATTCTTAAAGTAAATTTTTTAACCTTTTCTGAAAATCTTAATAACTCCTTTCATAACTTAATCTATAAATTTTCCTAATCCTTCCATATTCTGACAAGTTCTGTTGCAATAAATATGAGCAAAGCAGCAGAAGTGACTCAAAAATCTCTTCAAGTGGTGTTTTTAGTTGACATCACAGGAAGTATGGGTAGTCAAATCGAAGGAGTAAAGCAAATGATAGCAAAGTTCTGTGAAATCGACCGTCCATTCGTCGACATCCACATCTGGACCTTCACCGAGAACCCAGGCTGCCACGTGTCGAAATCCCCAGTGGGTTTAAAATCAGAAGGCCTTGTGAAGTACACCAAAGACATCACCCTCTGCCATCCTCCAGACAACCCAACAATCAACGCAGGCGGAGGAGACGGTCCTGAAAACGTGACAGCAGGAATCGCTTCATTAGTCGACAGTTTCGACATCAACGACAACCTTCTTTGCTTTATCATCACTGATGCCCCTCCTCATTGCAAGTGTTTCGGAGAAGGCGCTGAAACACTTGATGAGCGAAAATGGTTGGAAAATGCAGGATTTGACGATACTGATGTTTTCATCGTTCTTTGTCAGGTGATCGACTCTTTAAACGTCACTTTCGTCCCTGTCTTATACGGCGACTCACGAAGATCTGTCTGGTTCCATCAAGCTGCAGTCATGACTGAAGGACTTGTCCTGTGCCCCAAACAAGCCTCGAGTGAAGCCTTGGCAGGAGGACTGGGCGTCTTGTTGGACACCTTTCAAAGACTTTCAGTTTCTAGAGACTTGAACCTTCTGAGAACCATCAACACTGAAGACTTGTCGGGAGGCTTCGGAATTCTTGACATTGACCCTGACGATTTCCAGATGGTCGAAGAAGATCAGGGGAAAAATGATAAAGTTCATAAAGATTATAAGGAAATTGGAGACTCTGAACAACTGGCTGAAAGAATCGCTGCTCCTTTTAGAACTGCTATTGATAGATTCGCTGGAAAAAAAGCTGCTACTCGGTGCAGAGGAGTCTCTGCTGATCAGGTCGCGGCTTCTGTTAGGGTCTTGCTTAGAGGATTTCAGTTTATTTTAGGAAATGGGAACTTTGACCAGGTTGAAGTTGATGTCAATAATTTGATGGCTACTCTTCAGGTACTTGCTGCTAAGGAAAGGAATATTGAATGGGATGTCAAAAAACTTGAAAATTTCAAAAAGTATATCAAAAGTGTTAAGGAAAAAGGTGAAGGGAAAACTTTTACTCATCAGGAGGATCTGCCTGTGAATCCTTTGGTTATTATTGATAAACTTGTTGCGAAAATTATTGAATTGAACCCGAAACCTTACTCGGAACTTGATGTTAGTAACTGGATGGACTTGGTACTTCAAATGATTCTCATCCGTTTCATCGACGTTAAGTTTACCACAGATGCAACAGGCAAAGAAGACTTCGGCGATGCCTGGTCAGCCTCTCTCGGAAAAATCGACTATTCAGGGATATCGACAGCATCAGCAGCAATATCTTCACGTCCTGAAGGTGAAAACACCTACATATCGTTAGCATCCTCTGAAAAATTCAACTCAGCCTTGATATTCGCTCCTCCGTCTTCAAGTTTATTATCAGAATTCTACAAACTACTCGGTTTCTTCCCAACCCTGCAAGGACTGATTCAAAGTCACTTGGTCTCTGGAGGCTACAAAATCTTTCCTTCGATGAGCATCGGCCTTCAATCAGCAACTTTATGGCATTTGATTCGAATTCGTGAAAAAGGCCCGAATTTTAATCAAGGTGAATGGGACTTGTTGAGAAGTCTTGCTCATTCATTTGAAGTTTCAGATATCAAACCAGGCCTACAACTTTACAGAGCAGCGAAAAAAGGTCTAGCATTGAATCCAGTAGACAGTATATCAAAGGTCTTCGCAGGAATATTAACATTTTTCCGCAAACACTCTCCAGAAACCGAAAAATCCCAGCAAGTCCTACGTCTTTTATTCGAAGAGTACTCAGCAGAGGTAGTTTCATACGAGTTGAAAAAAGACGGACCAGAATTACGTTTACCAACTGAAAAACAACTTGCTTCTCTAATCATAGAATCCACGAGCATCACAGATTTTGACCCTCTGAGCGGCCAACATTACTTAGAAGAAGTTCTAAAGCGAGGAAAAAGACTTGAAGACAGTTTTATTCTAAAGGTAAAATCTCACGTCTCAAGCAACTCAGTCATCACTGGAGCTTTAAACGTCTTTAAAACAGCAATCGGCCTTTTCGTGTGCAATTTAAAAACCAACAACTGCGAAGAAGCCTTTAACGACGCAAAGGTCCTTTCTTTTCAATCACTCTGCTCAGACGAGTTGTTATTCGACGTGTTTATCGAGTCCTTACTCGTGAAAAAGCGAACAGCTCGTTACAAACTCGACGAAGGCTCAAAAGAATGGCTAAGAATTTCTCTTGAACCTTTGAACATCTCCGCTCTTCATGACCGTTGCGTGGAGATCTTAAAAGAAGAATTCAGAGAACAAGTCAACCAGTGGAACTTGAAACGAAAAGCAGCAGGTCTGGCCTTTTTAACTGAAAAAGTTTTAAATTTACCTGCAGGTTCTTTCGAATCCTGCAACGAAAGTCTTAAAAGTTTAGAGTACTCAATTGATGGCTTTTCTTTGAAACTCTGCCGCAGTGATGTGCTGGAAGTTTTGAATCAGATCAACGAGGAAGACAAGCTCAGGACTCTTGGACTCGCTCTGGTCATCGGCGACTGGACCAACTCGCCTCCAGGGGACTTGCGCAAGTCATTAAGACAGGTACTTCAGAAGTTCCAGTTCTCTGAAGAACTCAGTGAAAACATCAAAAGTCTCTTTAAAAAGACAGTCGAATGTCTTCGAAACACGACTGCTCCTAATCGACATGGTCATACAAAAGACTTGAAATTTCCAGGTCCTCATGGATGGACTCAAGAATATGATGATGAGGTCAGGAAGAATAAAAAGAGAAAAGTGAAAAAACTTGAAAAACATTTGGAAGAACTTAAAGATTACACGAGTTATCATATTGATATATCTGAAATCTTAAAGGAAAATAACTTGAAAGAAAATCAGAAAGTTTTAATCGAATGGTGCATCAATGGACACTCTGAAATCAGAATTTTAAATAAAGTTAAAAATTTCGTGGAAAGACTCAAAATCGCTCGCATTGAAAAAAACGAAAAAATCGACTGGGACTTCAAAACGAAAGACCTTCTCAAGAAACTAAATTCAAGCAAACATCCCTGGAAACATCTTGACCAGTACCTGAAAAGTGCTGAAAAATCTGAAGAATAAGATTAATTAAGTAAGTTCTGCAGAATTATAATAATCTTACCTAGCTTTTGCATAAACTCCAGATAAATAAGCCGAATTCAGCTGATTTTCAATCCAAAGGTGCCATTTGTGGAAAGGTACCTCATTTTGCAGCGCGTTTTCATATAATTTTTTCGCGTTTATCGTGCAGATACTGTCCATGTAAGGCGAGTTCAGCTTGATGGCTTGAGTGGCGAGGACGAAGTACTCTTCACAAGGCGCTTTTCTTTGTTTTTTCTTTGTGGTGACTGCGACTGGGTCTTGTTTGAAGATTCCTATCGTCCTTGCCATCATTTTGAAACTATTTCTTAAACTTGAACTTAAACGTCGCTTTGGAGGACTTTCAAAACCTTCTGCTTCGAAGTCTTCTTCAAGGTCTTGCAGTTCTCTTTGAAGACTTCCGCCTTCGGCTGAGGTTAAAAAGGCTGAAGATTCAGAAGGATTTTTTAGGATTTCTAGCTCTTCTGATTGCTTTTCGCTTAAAATTAACAGCTTTTTGTGCTTGTCGAATAATTGGTCGTATAAAATTTCGGATTCTTCACGGGATTGTAGCTCGAGGTTGAATTTTTCTTGAAGGGTTTCGAACTTTTCTTTTAGTTTTGATAGTTTTGAGAGAAGGATTTGGTTCTTGTCTTCGAGTTCGGATAGAGTTTTTTGAGATTCTTGGTGTTTTAAGTCGAGGTGTTTTACTTTTTTTTCTGCTTCTAGCTTAGCTGCTAGTAAAAAGTCTTTTTCCGCCATAAACTTAGTAGAAATCTCAAACAACTCAGCCTCATATCGATCAACACTAACTTTCCTACTAGGTTTCTCCCCAGTCTCAGCTTTAATTTTAACTTCAGCACACAACTTAATAAACTCAGTCTCAGTATTAACCAAAGTATGATTAACCTGAACATATTTCTCTTCAGCAATTTCAAGTTCTTCCTTGAGCCTGGCGATTTCATCACTAAGCAATTGTGAATGACTTTTAATTCGAATAACATCAAGTTTAAGTTCATTATTTTCCTGCAGTAAAGTCCCATTGTTCGAAACCAGCATTTTCGCGATTCCAATGCAAGCCAAGAGGTCTTTTTCTCTTTGGTTCAGTTCATGGACTGTGTCTTGCAACTCATCTAAAAGACTTGATTTTTGAGTGACACTTTTGAGTCTTCTTTCAATGTAAGGCTGTTCCAGGTCTTGTTCGAGGGTTTGCAAGAGTTTCAACAAGTTTTGACTCTCAGTGAAAGGACCTGTTGAAGGGTTCAAGACGAAGCAGTCCATTATTATCAGCGAATTAATAATTAATCACAAATGTGCATCTGACCTTTTTCTGCGCAGATTATTTGACGGGTGTCTGGGTTGATGCCCGTTGAGATGATGTGCTTTCCTGATGGGAGGATCGTGATTGGGTCGAAGTTCAGGTAGGAGTACCCGTCTGATGAGGTTAGCAGCAAGTCGCTTTCTGTCTCGCTACATGCGAAATCACGACCTTTTAATTGAAGTGATGTGGTTTCCTGGCCAATAATAAAAACTTCTTCATTCGAAAAAAACGCCAAGACCTCGTCATGCAAAGGCAGATAAAAAACCTGTTTCGGAATTCCTTTCTGAACAACCTCAATCTCAAAGTTGCTCAAATCCACAACCTGCAAATGACATCCTTTCATTCCAACCACCACCTTTCCCTGAGCGATTTCACAAAAATAAATCTCTTGATCCGAGTTGAAAGAAAAGCTTTTCAACTCTCCATCTCGAAGTACTCCAAAAAAAGTTTTTTTCAAGTTCTGCTGAAAAAAAACCAAAATTCCATCACAATACCTGAACTTCAGTTCAGGTGAATAAGAAAACTGTTGAACCAAAGCCACTTCAGCCAAAGACCAGACCTGCAAAAAGGCACCATTGATCAAGATGACTAATAAATCCCGCTCGTTTACTTCAAGTATCTTTTCATAAGTGACTTGAAGTTGTTCTAAAAGTCTTTCAGGGCAAAAAAGCGAGACCTGCAAGTCACTAAGTTTAAATCGAATGAAAGATGTGGTCTGAGAAGACTTAGACCTGACAAGAACGTAGAGAAAATCATTGCTGATCATTGATTTCAATGCATGGTCTGGAGAATTGATCAGAACAAAGCCTGAGTTGTTTAAAAACGAGTTGTACATTGTGACACGTCCCCGACTGTCAAGCATGAATGTCAGGTTGTATCGACTTCCCACCCAAACTGCTGAGGACCCTTTGAAATAAGTCGGAAAAGTCTCTTGAGCAGGTGAACTGGCTGGAGTAGCCTTGAAATCGCTTCGAATCGTTGAATGAGACATTGAGTTCCCTGTCTCTCTTAGGAATAGTTCGGTAATACTTGAAGTGGTAATCGACATAAAGTGCGTAATTTATATGCAAGTCATTTTGAATATTTGATTTTTATATTTTTATTCATAGTTTGGCGGTTTTTTGTGGAAATAGGTTTAATTGATTTGTAGGGTTTTGGACTTTTTAGGATTTTTCTTTTGAGTAAAGATGAGAGGATTAGAAGTGGATGAGAAGGAGGAGAAAATGATGGTTTATTGGGAATTCTTTGGATGGTAATGAGGGAGGTCGAAAGACTAGGTAAGAGAGAAAATTATTATTATTTCATGTTTAAGAAAATGGCTCAGTTTCTTGCGGAGAACCAGGTTGAAAACTTGTATACTTTGCATTTAAACGGAAAAACTCACTCCAAGATTTACTCTTTAACTAGACCTATACTGCCACCTGAAAAGGAAGTCACTACTTTTTTTGAAAAACCAAGTCTTGAATTCATGACCGAGGAAGAGCGATTTGAGTACAGGATGACCAATCGAAAGAAAGTCAATAATTTTTCTAAAAGTTTTGACGGGTAGTTAATTAAGAACTGTAGGAAGATGGTTAATGGAAGGTTAAATTAATCTTCTATTTTCAGATACGAAGAATTTTCTTTTATTTAGAGCTGCTTTCATTTAGACAAAAAGTTTCGCTGCTTAAACTTATTAAATAATTCACCTATCTTAATAAATAATAATTTTACTTAAGGTCTTTCTTCCCTTAAAGCGAAATCTCTAGTTTTATCAATCTTTCCTCATATAACCAAAAATATTCCCCTCATAAATGTCGAGACCATTTTCCTTATCCAAGCCAGAAGACCTATCTTCTAAAAGTGAAGCTTTTCAGTTCTGTGAATCATGGAAAAAAGATCTCAACCTTCATCTTTCCCAATCAGACAAGTTCAGTCAAAAAACCCAAGAAGTTGTATTAAATCTCTATAAAAATGAAACTAGAGTGATGAACACAGTGTCAACTTTACAGAATGTTTGTGATCATCACAACAAGATGGATCAAATTCTGACGAGAATCATTGAAAGACAAAACCAGGTCGTTGAAGAACTTGATAAAATTGAAGAAAAAATGATTGAAATCAAAGTTTTAGAGGGAAATGGACCTGTTGAAAGTAGTGAAGAAATTTATGAAAAGTATAAAAAGATTGAATTGAATAAAAGAGAAATTGATGCACTTATGGTAAATCTTTCGAATATTTTCAATTCCAAGCAAAGTTTTAGTGGGGTGAATCTTGATGCTCAGGTTGAGTATTTAAATTATCTGCAGTCTAACTTGGTAGAAATTATTTAGTTTTTGTTGGAGGCTAAGTTGGATGCTTTGATGAATGATGAAAAGGTTAAACAAAGAGTGAAACTTGATTGAAATTAAAGGTTTAAATAATTTTTTAATGTTGGATAATTTTATTGAATATTCTTTGAGAAGGTATTCAGCCTGCATTATTTTTGTTGTTGGATTGATTGAAATTTTTGAAATAGAAGGATTTTTTTATCTTAGATGTTGTAAATTTTGTATTTAAACTTAATATTTGCATGTGAATATTTAAGAACATCATTAAACTCTTCTTATTAGTTTACTCTTAAACTTTTCTTCTTTTACCCTCAACATTTTCTATCAGATTCGTTTAGTATAAGAGGTTAATTTATGTGCCAGATAGACAAAAACTCAAAAATAACAATATTAAGAATCACTTAATTGTATCTAACTACTATCTAATCATTTAATAGTCCATGCCTCAAATTTTTCTGATTCCTCTCTAAATATACTAAATCGAAATAACTTCCCAAATAAATAATAATTCACTCAAATAATTAGAACCAAAAAAAAAGACAAATTATTACTAAACATTTTTAATAAAAAGAATAACTTCTCCTCTTCTATCCAATCCTCTAAATTTTCCCCTATAAACTAACCCTACCATCCTCCCAATATGAAAACCACCTCGATATCCACTCCACATCCAACCCAAATAAAAACTCCAAACTTTCCTAGAATTAATCTAAAACACTAAGCATTTCTTTTTCTTCTCATTAGTTTCAGGTGCAGTGGTAGGGGTAGGAGTAGGAGCAGGGGGATAAAGCAAGCTAACACTTTCCGGGGTAATCAAGCTTTCCTCAGTATTAACCAAATCCGTATCACTATAAGCAGCCTTCAAGGCGATCATCATTTTCTTAACATTCTCTTTAGTACAAGAGTCAACAACAACAACATACTTCAGCCTTTCCTTTAACTGTGCAACAAAAGGATGATTTTCATTCGCTCTGAGTCCAACAACGAACTTTCCGATTCCAATTTGCAAAGTTTCTTCAATCATTTTACTGAGAGTATTTTCCCAATCGCCCTCTTCTTTCGCAAGTATCAAAAAAGTGGAGATTAACCTTTTCTGGCACTTCCCATCAGCGACTTTTGGAAAGGCAACAATGTTGAACCTGCAGTATCCGAGATTGCATACGAATTCTTTCATACTTCCTAAAAAGCCAGACCTTTTTAAAGACTCAGACTCGTTGAGTTCGGTTGGAAAGATTCCCATGGACCCGAAAATCCCTACGTTGATGTTCTGCTCAGGACTAAGTTCTTTAAACTTCAGTTTATTTTTCAACAGCGAGAGACTTATCGTTGTCGTCGGTTCACAAAGAAAGACAAGATTGGGGTAATCTCTCTCTATAACTTTCGACCAGATATCAATATTATCAATTCGATCTCTAAAAAATCTTGAGACCGATCGTAAAAAGGCGATTTCTTGGTAATTTAAGTGGCTCAATAACTCAAGAAAAAGATAAGTTTTAGATGCTAGATTCTGCATATTTATAAAAGTCTCAAGATTAAAGGACTAAAGACCTTTTAATGGAAGTTAATGATTAGATTTAAAATAAACTCCAGAAACTTTTCATTGGGATGATACAACTAGCAGACTCACATAAACGACATTAACTTAACCCACTAGTTTTTTTTCTAAGTCCTGGTTAATATTCTCCAGAACACTGATCTGCATCTTATAAGTATCCATTTCAATTTTCACCAACTCCAGTTCTTTCTGAGTAGAAGTTTCCCTGAGCATCACCTGCTGAAGTTCAGCAGAAAACTTGATCCTTTCAAGAGAAATAACCTGGTTAAGCTCTTCAATCATCTTTTCCCTCTGTTCCAAGTCGTCCTTGATTTTATTAGCTTGTAGTTCAAGAATGCTTTTTTGATAAACAAGCTGCTCAGAAGCCATTTCCTTTTGCTTCATTTCTCTGATTCTTTTATTTAAAATAGCGATTTGGCCTTCGAGTTCTTCATTAAGATTTCTTGCCTGGTTCAAAGCAGCTTCGACATCAAGAAGCGTGAGGATCTTTTGTTTCAGTTCCCAATTTTCCTTCTCCACAAGTCTCAGGTTTTCCTCATTCAAGTTCTTCTGAGACTGAAGATTTTCAACGGCTTGACTGAGTTCCTTGATTTCATTTTCCTTGTAAAACCGATTTTGTTCAATAAGAGTCTCTAGTTCCTTTATATGTTGCCCGACACTTTCAGAACCTTCGTGCCCGATGGACTTTTTTACGTTATTTTTCAATTCAATTAACATTTTCAAATTTTCGCCGAGATTATCAACGAATTTAGTCCGAATCTCAACTAAGGCATTTTCCTTTTCAGTCATTTTTCTGCTGATATCTTGAAAAACCTTCTCGAAATAACCACTTAACACCCTGACTTGCCCCAAGGCCCAGTTTTTGACAATTTCATTTTTTTTTGAAGGACTTTCAGTGATTTTTTCAGGACTAAGCAAAAATGACTTTTCTGGACTAGCAAAAAAAGACCTTTCAGGACTGCGACATTCGAGTTTTCTTATTTTTTTATGAAGATCTTTCACTTGGATCTTCAAAGTTTGGCTTTCGCTTTGAACTGCCAGGTACTTTTCAGTGAACTGAGAAAAGTCAAAAGACCCGTTGGGTGAAAAGAAGGGAAAGTCGAAAACAAAGACTTGACCATCTTTTACTTCTGCCAATTCTTTCAACTTGATTTTTAATTTACTTTTTTCAGTCTCATAAGAGTCAAACGAGCTGAACCCTTCTTTTTCACGAGTTGTCTTTTGAAAAGTAGAAGTTTCTTTTAAAAAACGAAGAACTGAAGCGACTAATGCTTGTAATTTACTGATGAGGACTTTATTGCTGATAAGAAGTTGTTTGATAAAAAGTTCCTGTTGTTTAATGATAGAGTTGCACTCTTCTGAGAGACTTGCAGGGGCTTTAAGCATGTTTTCCTTCCAAACTTTAAGAATATCTCTTTCTTCTATGATTTTTTTAAGAGTTTCTTTAAGTTCCTGGTTCTCTTGATTGACATGATGGATCTTCTTGTCTGAAGGACTGACGGACAAGTTCGCTGAAGGCGGCCTTTTCGGCGTCAAGTCTCGAGAACGGTTTCTGTCAACTGACGGTCTTCTTGCTTCTTTTTGAAAAACCGTGATTTTCTGAGCAGTGTATTTAATCACCCGCTCACCTGCCCGACTCACAGGTTTAGGAAGCACTGTTTCAATCATCTTTCCCTGAGAATACCTCAACACTGAACTCAAAAACTTTTCAAATACTTCAAAAACTTCAGAAATTTGAAAATTTTCACAATTTGCAACTTTTTCACATTTTTCTTTCAAAGCTGTTCTCGCTGTTTCCAAAACTTTTTCTATTACTTCTTTCTGGTCGTCCACTGAAAACTCCGGCTTTGGAAGGGCTTTGAAAGCGTCTCGAACTGGAAGCATTTTGCTTGAATTCACCAAATCTGCCTGTTTCATTAGCAGGACTTTTGAGATTAGAATGTAGGATGATGAGTAACTTTTTTCTAAGAACTTTATGCGAGGAGCCAGGTGGTTCAGCACTTCTTCTGCTGAGGTTTTCATTATAAAAGCGGAAAAAAATGCGGAAAAAGTTTTCTGAACAGCGAAGATGATCTTTGGGTTTATAAATGGAAAAACGTGAGAGACTTGCTGTTATTTTGACTGTACTTGTTGAGACACTTATTTATAAAGTGATTAGCAAAGAAATTTATATTGGAGTAAAGGGAAGGAAAGCTGAAGACACTCAGGATATTATTTTTTTTGATCAGGGGTTTAAATTTCAGGGGAAAAATAATGGAATTACTGAAGACCGACCGAAAAATCATAAAAAAAGAAGGAATCTGGAAAGTAATGAAAAAATCGTCCCGATTTTTTCAACTGAAGAAACTTTGGCTAGGACTTTTAAAGCAGTGGAGATTAAGGAAAGTAAGGATTATTTAGAATGTAAGTTTGTCGTCAATCGTGTGAGGAGTGAGAAGTGCAAATTGATTAACTTGAGCTTACAAAGATTACTTAAGTTTTAAAGAATTAATGGATGAAGGTTTTAATTAAAAGATTTGAAAATTTAGAGAAATTGAATTTTTTTTTAATTGGATGAGGTGTAAATGGTCTTTTGGGTTGAAAGGACTAAAGATGAAAATTGAAATAAAGGATAGTCTCTAGTTAATTTTCTTTTTATTCATAGACCAAAACCAATCTTGTAAATTTTTACAATTGCTTCTGTATGCATTCAAGGCAAAATTTTCTTTCTTTGTTGCCTTGCTCGAAATAGTTTAAGTTCATTGATAATACTTCAAAATATACATTGCTCTATTAATATGAGAAGTCTTCGCAACAGTATTGGGACAGCAAACGATCTAGGAAGAACCCTTCAAGGATACGAATCATTGAAAGGAAACCTAGTCGAGTTTCCCTGTTTAGACCACCGTCGAAGCACAAGTTCGCAAGACGCGAACCTGAAAAGTCTGAAACTAAAATTAACCGAAATGGAAACCCTAGTAAAACTTTGCCGAGAACGAATAAAACTTCTCGAAAAAACAGTATCAGACCTTTCAATCCAAACCGACAAATTACAACAAGTGAACAAGGCCCTTTTATCTGAAAAGCTTGACCTAAGTTCTCCAGACATCAGTTATTTTTTACAAGACATCATCGTGAACGACATAAAAAAACAACTAGAAGAATCTCACAACGAAATCGAAAAATACCGTCTCGACGCTGAAAGAACCAAGAAAAAATACGAAGCAATCCAACAAGAAAACAGGCGAATCGAAGGAAGTATAAAAAGGTACCGAAAGATGATAATGCAAAACACTGCAAACCGGTTCATCCCTCTCGATCTTCCTTCAAACGACGAGGAATTATCAACAAAAAGATCATCAGATTCAAGTCGTACTCACAACGAAAAGTCCTTCTTTAAAAGTTACTCATCTTTAGAAGGAGTGATTAAAGAAATGTCAGAAAGTTCTAATCTTTTGATTTTATTTACAAAAATCTGCACTGCTTGCAAGTCACTTTTACCTTCAAATAAAGTGACGATTTATTTGATATCTCAAGACCTGCAGCGTTTTTACTTAAGGTACTTCCAGTCAGTGCAGCATGTTCAAAGAGTTTTGTTTAACAACAGCTGGATTCAAGTTCACACTGACCCGTCCTGTGACGTGATCGAGCCTTTTTTTTCCAAACTCGAAGACGTGCTTCCAAGTTTCAAGTCAAGTGAAAAGTTAATCGGCAGTATCAGTGTTCTTCGAGAAACTTCCGTCATTATTCAATGCATCAGCTCTGACAAGCAATTCGACAGTCACTGTGAAAAAATATTTTCTATCATGACTCAAGCCGCTGCTGTCATGACTCGCCTGGTCCTTTCCAATGACCGTGAAAAAGCCTTGAAAAAACAACTAGTCGATATCGTTGAAGTCTCTTCACATATCTCAAAATCAAGAAATCATCAAAGTTTAGCTCATGCCATTCATTACACCCTGCCCAAGTTCTTCGAATGTGAATCAGCTGGAATAGTTTTTATTGATGAGGACGGGCAAGAGTCTTACACGATGGCTTATTCATCTGAGCCGAACCAGTTATTTTCTCAGGACATTATCAGGTTTCCGATCAACATGGGACTCACTGGAGAGACTTACAAGTCGAGAGGTGTGATGATTTTTGATAATGTGAAGAAAAGGAATTTGTATAATCCTGAAATTGATAATATTGCTGGAACTCCTGATTTGAATCTTAGTCTTATGAGCTGTTGTCTTGGACCGAATAATGGAATTTTCGCGGTCTTGCAACTTGGGAATAAAAGTGGAGGGTTCTCGAAGAAAGAATTGCAGATTGTTACTACTTTTAGTTGTATTCTTGGAAATATGGCTGCAGGGATTTATGATATTTCTGAAGCCATGGATTTGACTATTAAGATTAAGGAGTATATGGCTAATCTTAGCTTTGTGCTTAGGGCGGATATATCGGAATTGTCGCCGGATACTTCTGGGATTGTTGATCAGATGGAGATTATTAAAAGTGTGGTTTTGAATTGGTCGAAAAAGAAAAAAGCCAAGATGCTTAGTATGAAGTGAATAGATTAGTTAATTAAGGATGTTTTTATTTTGGTTTGTTTAAATGATGGGGTTTTATATGATTTGAGGCTTAGATGATGATTTATTTTTAGTTTAGTTTTACTAGAAATATAATAAAGCTTGAAAAAGAGGAATTAGTAGTTGTTAAGCAAATGTTTATTATTTTCGATAAATTATTTTATAATGAATTAA
Organism: Stentor roeselii; assembly: GCA_006503475.1. Classification (NCBI taxonomy): domain Eukaryota; phylum Ciliophora; class Heterotrichea; order Heterotrichida; family Stentoridae; genus Stentor; species Stentor roeselii. Next base: position 142,644 of record RSEH01000069.1, on the reverse strand, counting down.
TCTAATTATCAATCCCATTCTTGATATTTGCTATTATTACTGTCTAATAATTCTCATTGCACAACAATTAAAGATTATAATGTTCACTAATAATAATTTACTTTTATGAGGTGATTTTTGTAATTCTCAAATATTTAATCATTGTAAATATTATTATTAACGTAAGAATAGCACCTAACACCATTCATGAAAGAATAGTTAATACACTCAAATTTAAAATAATGAATTAACGATTAAAACCCTATTCTTCATTGAAATAACGAAAACCTCTCCTTCTTAGTACGAAAATTGGAGATGTGGGCTTTAAAATAGGCATCTGATTTGGTTTCTGGTATGTTTCGGTGAAAACATCAGGTGGAGGGGTATTCAAACGAATACAAAGAGTTTTTGCCAAAAATTTGATATCAGAAAGATCGTCATTTATCTGTTTGTTTTCAACAGGACTTAATTTAATGGACGAATCAAGCATATGATCCTGACAGCTTCCTTTAAGCCAGTCAGGAGGATAATTCGGAATTTCAAGGAAATGAGGACTAGTTGATTTAAATTTTTCTCGAATTTTTTCATCGTTTTTCTCAAATTTAAAACGATTCATTTGAATCAATCCAGTCCTCTGAGATCTAACTTTAATCATCAAGGCTTCTTTGACAGTAGGAAGTTTCTTGATTGACCCCTGAGTAGGTGTCTTTTGATTAAAAGCTAGAACTTGTCCCGAAGTACCAGGCAAAGACGAAGGACTTAAATTAGGGCTTGTAGTAGTCAAAAGGCCAGGACTTTGATTAATGTTCGGATTTGTCTGTAGTTCCTTTAACTTTATCGACGAACTGGCCAGTTTTGGAATTGATTTTGGTGAATTCATATCATCAGGTACTCGAGAATCAGACTCTTTCAGGTTTTTGATGATGAGTCGACCTTGAGAATTTCGCCTTTTATTTTTGTCCATTTATTAAAAGTTTTTGAGGACTTAAGAATAAGGGTCAGGAAATTTATAATCTTTGCAAACTTTAGGGGAATATATGAGTTGATTTTAGAAATTAATTACGGTTATTTGAGTTTTTTTAAATAGGTTTATGTTTTTGTTTAGTTTGTGTTTAAGACTGAAAAGTTGTTGATTTTAGTGAAAATTGGAAAAATTTTGAGGTATTGGGAAGTATGTATTGAAGGAATGATATTGGAAGGATTATTTATAGAGTTTATTTGGGTTTTGTTGAAGTGGGAAATTATTCGGATAAGATCTATTAAAAAATGAAGTACCATTTACATTAAAAATTTACTTTACTTGATTTAACATATATTTAAAAACTGTGAAGATATTTGTTGTATTAGATTGAAATTTTGAATACATTAACATATTTTAATCTTCTCAGTAGGGAAATGATATCGATTAAAGATTGCATCACTTTTATGCATCTTTATATAATTTTTAAAAATTTATCTGGTTAATTATTACTTTAAGATGACTTCAGAAAATTTTTCATTTGGGACTATGAATCAACCTAATAAGAAAAATAAAAACTAGATCTGCTGATAAATAAAACAAGATAAAAATCACATATTTTTTTAGATGTACTTGTAATAAATATACCAAGTTGACTCCAATTATAAAGTCAAATGAAAAACCAAATTTATAAACATTTCTATTCAACTTACAGACACCCTAAAACACATCACTTTCTAAAAAAACTCAAAACCCATTCCACTACTACCACCTTAAAATCTTACATAGTTAATCAACCTTTATAAATTCTTTTCCTGTTTAAAAATAGGACAAGGCCTCCTCTTAGCAAAAAAAGCAGGAGTCGTGGGTTTAATAACAGGCAAAAACCTAGGTCTAATACAATTTTGTCCAAAGATATCAGGTACCCTCTGATGACAAGCTGAAGTTTTCATCAGATAGACAACATCAGCAAAGTCTTCATAATTATCATCCATCCGAACAGGACTCAATCCAATCGAGGCAAGAGCCGGAGAAGCAAACTTGCTTGTTCCGACCAGCCATTCAGGAGAAGGTCCCGAAGAAGCAAAAAAATGAGGATTTTTTTCATTAAGGCCTTCATGATTTCCTTCTTTTCCAGCATTTTCCTTGATATCCAGTTGAAAATTCGAGATTTCTTCAATTTTATCAATTTTTTCACTTTTTTCTTGAACTTCTAAAGGAACTGCAGAAATAATAGGAAGTTCCTTGTAAGTCGGTCTAGAAACTGAAGTTTCTCTTGTAAATGAAAAACATCCTGCACTGTCAGGGTGGCTTGAAGGGTAAAAAGAGGGGCGTTGGGATAGAGGAGGTACTATTGTTGAATGGCGAGGGTATGATGATGATGAACGATTTACTTGCACCTCGCCTGGCAGGATTCTTTCTTGGACGAAGGGAATTGATTGATTTTTTTGGGAATCTTCAGCTTTTTGTACTGAGGATGTTTTTTTCTTGCGAAGGAAACTCAGACATCCGCAGGTTGACTTCTTTTTTTTATCCATTATTAAAGGGTTTCTTTTAGGAGATTAGAAAGGTAATGGAGGGATTATTTGAAGTGGATAGTTGGAAGTTGGGTTTAAAGGTATTTTCATTTGGGTTTAAAATTTTTTTTAACTGATTGAAGTGATTAATTTTTAAATAAACTCTGTGGAAATAAAGATTTTTCAATAGTAAATTGATCTGGAGAAATTTAGAAGAAATCACAAAATTGTAACGATGATGAAAAAATAAACTTACTAAATCCATCGAAAAATTTCTAATTATAACTACTCATTATCTTCTTTCCTCTCATCAATACCCACTTCCACCAAATCAATATTTTCAGAATAAAACTCAAAAACCTCTTCAACAGGCATAAAAAAATTACCATGATCCTTAACCCTCCTTGCCTGTTCAACCAAGGGGTTAAAATTAATAATTTCCTTAACCGCAGGTCCAGCAGTTCCCTGAGCCCATTCAATTGCTTTTTTTCCCCTGATTCCAATTTGAATATCCCTTCTAAGCGAGTTTTTCACTCCACTAGGCCCATGATCAGGGTCCCACTGAACAACGACATCTGAACCTCTGCAGTTTTTATCCTTTCCCGACAATTTCGCCTGTTCCAGAACTGACCGGAACCATTCCAAGTCTACCCAAAAAGCCAAAATATTTTCTTGGTTTTTACTTCGGCCCCAGTCACTTCGAAACATCATCCAAAGGAAGTTCGGCTTGATCCAAGTCATCCGAGTCGGGGAGAATCCAGGGTTGTCAGTTAAAAAGTTACCGTGGATTAGAGCAGGTCGGGCAATTTCACTGGAAAAGGCCTGATAAAGTAAAATACATGAAGAGTTGAAATGACCTGAAATCGACTTTCCTGTCTTCGGCCAGGTATTTTTTTGGCTTTGGTAGTCCTGAATACGGATTCCTTGAAAATATTCCATTATTCTAAACTACAGTCCATTGAGTTACTATTGTGCTTTCATCATGATTGTCAACTGGCATGATCTTCAAGGACTTTCCTAAAATCTTTCTCTTTTTTTCCAGTTGTGAAGTAAGAATAATTTTTTTTTGTTTCATTTTTTCAAATCTCGCACTTTTGCTTTGCTTTGCTTCGAATTTTTCACTGAGTGACTCTGCCATGCCCATCAAAACTGCGAAAGTGCCCATCAGGCCGAAGACTGACCCAAGAATAGCGGCTAAGAAGTTAAAAACCGACTGATTGAGGATTCTTTTGATGATTAATCCAGAGTCGCTGTTGATTAGCTTTACTTGAAGAAGAAGATGGAAGTCAAGGTTCATGCTAATTTTATTTTACCTTTCTTGAGTCGCCAAAGAACCAAGTACTGGGTCTTGACTTGAAAAAATATGGAAGCCTGTAAGTTGGTTTGCCCAGGAGGAGGACTCTGAATGGAAGACCTGAATAGTTGGTACTGTTGGAATCAACTCGAATGAGAACAGGGTTGGTTTACTGCCACGTAAAATTGTGTTGTTGTCTGTAGGCTTTAGAGAATAACTTATTGAACTGTTTTCAGATGGAATTGATGAACTGCTGCTTATGTTTGGGGTTAAAGCACTTGCAAAACTTAAAGGCTCTTTTAAGGTGATATTAATTGAAGAGGTTTTCTTGAGAAGGGATACTTTAGAGTAAAGTAGTTTTATGAAACAGTGAGATTCGGTTGAAATGCAGGAGATTGTTTTGGTTTTGTAGTGGAAACCGGATTCTTTTATGGAAATTTCTTTTATACATTCTGAGTTTACTGTGCAGGAACCTCCGTAAAACATAAAACCTGCCCAGAGTTCTATTTTATCTGAAAATACTTCACAGTCTAAAATAGCAGCAGGTACCATTTCTTTGATTTCCCTAACATTATCAAAAACATACAACAAAACAGCTTCAGTTAAAGTAAAAAAAGCAAACAAAACAAACAAAATAGTAAAAAACCCTCCAATTCTAGTTTTCCTCAAAATAACAGGCACCCCAATCAAATAACTATGCTGACTAATAAAAATATCAAATCCCTGCATAAATCTCCAAACTTTTCCACTAAAATAAACAACAAAAGCACAAAATAAACAAACAGAAACCAAAGCATAACTCAAAATTTCATTCATCTTCGAAATAATCTTTTTCGAGTCCTGATAATCTCCAGGTTGTTTCGAAGAATTTCCAGGAAGCCAAAGGACCTCCTTCTGACTATCTGACCCAATAAAACAAACGGAAGCAAAAGAGCACTCGAGGCACTTCGAAGACCCTTCTTCACTAGCATAGCTTCCAAAAGGACACGGCAGGCACTGTTGAATATCAGAAGCAGCAACGACTTCACTAAAAGTGCCTTTCGGGCACTTTTCACAAAAACCTCCTGTTTCAAAAGTACCTGCTGGACAAGCTTCACAGTTCTTCCCAACATGACCTTCACTGCAGGAAAGGTCAAGTTCTTCGAAGTCGATTTTTATTAAACAGCTGTTCATTTTCAGAAGAGACTTGAAAGAACCACTTGATTGTTGACCCCCGAAGATGAATAAAGATTTCTCGAAGTGGACTGCAGAGTGACCAAATAAGTTCAGCGAATTTGAAGGACTTAGATTGGAAAAGTTGTTGGTTTTTAAGTTTTTTATTCTTGGAGGGAAAATCATCATTGAGTCTGATAGAAGACCGCCGAGGACTAGTAGACTGTCGTGGATTCGAGTTGAGGATGAGTAGGTTGAAAGGATTAATGGAGATTTGTCAGGGGTTTCTGAGTTGTTTATTTGCATTTTTAGAAATTTCATGTTTATGTCGAGGTGGATTTCAAATGTGAAGGGATTTGGCTCTTTTTTGAAGTTACTACCGCCTTGGATTAAGATTGATGATGAATTTGAGAATGTTTCTACCCAGCAAATGCTTCCGTGAAGATCTTTCAGGGGATTTTTCATTTTTGGTAGGAACAGGTCAAAAGTACATGTTTCAACATTATATGTCCAAATATCATTAAACCCTTTTTGTCCATCCCGTCCTCCAATAATAAAATAAAAATGTTTCGAATAAGTCATACAAGAGTCAGCTCTAGGTTCAATTTTATTTTCAGAAGTTTGATGCCAAACTTTAAAACTTTCATGAAAATAATAAAAATCATGTAAAAATCCATTCAACCCAATTCCTCCAAAGACAGCTAAGACATCTCCATTCATCTTACAACATGCGAAATTTTTTCTATTTTCCGGTGAATGTCCAGATGTATGAACGATGTTCCAAACCTTCAGATCAAAATCAAATCTCCAAAGATCACCTAGCAATTCTTCATGATCAAAAGCAACCAAATGACTTCCAGCAAAAGTATACATATATCTATCAATAACAACAGAACAATGATGCATTCTCGAGACAGGTGAATCGAAATCATTAGCCAAGATATTAGCAGTGAGAATAGGTTTATCAAGGTCTATTGAAATAACTGAATTAAGAGTATTTTCCCCTGACTTTCCGTAAAACAGGTAAAGAGTAGACCCTATGAAGACCTCAGCTGATTCAAACATAGAAAAATTTGATTCAAAAGAAAGGCAAGTCCAATTAAAAGTTATCAGGTCAAGCTTGTAAATCGAGGAATATTGAGAAAGTGACTCATAATGAAATCCGAATACAACGAATAAGCTGTTTTTTATTACTTTTGAATAATGATGAGCACAGGGAAGAGGCTTTTGACCTGTCGTTAGAATGACTGACCAGGTCATGGAGATAAGGTCAAGTCTATATAAACTGTTTTCTTTATCTTCAAATGGACTGTATCCGTAAAGGTAAAGACTTTCTTCGTGATATGAAAGCGAACAACCAATCATCGCAGAAGGCTTGTCACCAAAAGTCTCTGGTTCAATAATCTTCAAGTTTTCTATGTCCACCCTGACTTACTCTTACATGATGAAGTCAGATAAGTACCCCTCGTCTGACTGGCCTCCGAATATTCCGATAAACTTTGAATTTTTAAAGGAAAATGAATCAAATCCGAAAAATCGCCGACTTTTTAAAGAATCTCCTGAAAAAGACTCAATTGACCAAGATGATGTTTTTAAGTTGAAGGAATATATTTCAGAGGATGAACCGAAAGTGTAGATTTTTAATGAATCGGATAGGAATAAACGATGACCTGATAAGTATGGAGGCTCTGTGTGGCTTTGAGCGTCGATTTTTTTGAAGGTCTTTGAGAAGAGGTTGAAGATGTAAATTTTTGGAGAGAGCTCTGAAGATAGACCTCCTATTGTTATTATTTCATTGGTTTTTGAATTGAAAACAGCGGATGATTGAGTTGTTTTTGAAGGGGGTGATACAGATTCAGGGACATAGGTTAGTTTATAAGATAGTGAAGCAATAAATAATGTATAGAGAAATACCATTTACAACTGAATTTAAAAACCTTCAATCAAATTTATAACCTACCCAAATCAATACCATCCAGGTTTCTTAATAATCTCTCCAACTCCATTAACCCACGATCCCCGATACACCGAGTGTTTCAAGTCTAAAACCCCTTCAAAAAACGATCCCTTTTTACAAATTCCAAAAAATTTCGACCCATCATCCCAAGTAACATCAACATTTCCAAGAACCCTATCATTATCAAAAATACAAACAGCGAAAAAGTGTTTCCCAATGATTTTTCCAACTCCATGTTTCATTCCATATTGAAATTCTCCAACATAAGTCACTCCCGAAGCAAAAATATATTTTCCAAGTCCATGAATGCATCCATTTTGATATTCTCCAAAATATTTATCTCCAGTATCAACAATGACTTCAAATCCAATTCCATGTTTTAAGCCATTTTTGTAATCTCCTTCAAATAATAGAAGATCTTCATAATCATGAAGCTTTCCCCAACCTTCAGGCAAGTTGTTTACCCAGTTGACGACCAAATAATTTCCATTCGAATAGAGAAGTTTTCCAGGTCCATTCTTGGAGTTATTGAAATATTTTCCTCGAAAAACAGACCCGTCATAGTACTTCACCAGGACATTTCCATGAAGTTTACCTTCAGAGAACTCCCCAATGAAAGTATTACCTTTCCAGTCAACTAAAAGACCAGTTCCATGAAATTTATTGTTTTTCCACTCACCTTTGTAATGAGTTCCAGAAGTCGACTCATAAGAAAAAAAACCAGAAACTGGAAGTTTTGTGCCTTCACAAGCAAAGACTAGGCCTTTATTTGTTTCTTTTAAGCAAGAGTTGATATTAAAAATTCGAAGATTTGACTCACAGATTGGTTCAAAGTTAAATTCAACAGGAAGTTTGACTTCTCGTTCTCGTTGCAGGGTGAGTTCGATATGTGCGACATTTATCTCAATTTCATTTAACCGATGATAGACCTCAGGTAATAACTTGCCAGTTTCATACAAATTCATAATAAAGAACTAACTGAAGATCAAGTATCTTCACCATTTTAACTCCCGCGTTAATAGTTTCCCTTCTTTAATCAATTTCATATTTTCTATAATCTTAATGTCCAGCTTCAAAAAAGCCATTCCCAAGCGTCACTATCGAGAAAGGTCTCAACTTTCTTCTAGGTCTCATTTGGGACTGCTTGAAAAGAAGCAGGACTATAAACAAAGAGCTGATGACGCCCACAAGAAAGAAAAAAAAATAGCAGAACTTCGAGAACAGGCCTTGACGAAAAATCCCGACGAGTTTTACTATGCGATGGAAAATTCTCGAATTGTTGGAGGAAAACATCAGAAACTCTTCAAAGAACCTGATGAAAAACTTAAAAAAAAACAAAAAATCATTGACGGGAATCTTCTAAATATGAAAACTCAGGCAAAAGCAAATAAATTAAATCAACTAAAAAATCAACTTCATTTGATTGACGCTCCTGCTTCAAATAAACATCTAGTTTTTGTAAAGGATGAAAAAGAAGTTGAGGAATTTGACCTTGCCCAACATTTTAACACTATTCCTGAACTTCTTGGAAAAACTAACCTGCTGACTCGAGAACAAATAGAAAAATTCGATCTTCCCGTAAATCAATACGAAATTCCTTCAGGGTACGTGGAATTTGAAAGCCAGTTAAAAACCGAGAAAAAACTTCGAAAATCTCTAGAAAAAAACGAGTTCGATAAGAAATTTCTAAACAAAGACAAGTACAAATTAATAGATTCCGATAAAAACATATACAAGTGGTTTCGTGAGCGAAAAAGATAATAATTTACGGTTTTGATATCTCATCCATAATTCCTATATGAGTTCAAGTGATTCTTCTGAGTTCTCAATAATCCAGTTAGACAGTGCATCTCAAAACAAGCACTGGCGAATGTTAAGAAACCTTTTCCGAGCAGCTTGTTTATTCCGTCATCACGATGCTAAAACAATCGAAGACGTAAACGACCTGGTCCGTTCAGTCCAACAGATTCCTACAGACCGTCCATACCGAATCCGTAAAGAACATGAAAAATTTTCCAGTTCTTTAGCACAAGCAGTCCGTGAGTACCGCCGAGTCCAGTCAATATTTCAAATCATTGAACAGGGAAACCCGAAAGACCTTCCTGAATTGGAAAGAATTATTGATGAAGACCCTCGAAAGTACCTCAGGGATAAATCTGCTCCGAATTCTTTAATGAATTCAAAAAATCATGCAGGAGTCACACCTTTGATTGTTTCTGCGAAAAATGGAAGTCTTGAATTTGTTAGGTTTCTTTTGGCTCATGGAGTTGATTGGAAGATCAGATCGACTTTTGATAAGGAAAACGCTCTTGAAGCCGCTGCTAGGTGGGAACATTCTAAGGTTGTTAAGGAATTGATGAAGATGGAATGGAGTAAAAAGGAAATTAACTTGGCGTATAAGGTGGCTGCTAGTCAGGATGTTAGGAAGTTGATTAAGAAATCGGGGGGGAAGAAAAGTTGCTGTTTTTAGATTTTGGTATAGATTATTTTTTAGTTGATGGAGTAGGGTGGTGATTAATGTGATGGATGAGATGGTTTTTTGGAGTTTATGTTGTGGTTGGATTGGAGGGTTTGGTTAGGGTTGAATTTTAGGGTTTTGGGAAGGGTTTTGGGATTTTGGGGTTTTGGTATTTGATAATAATATGATACAAGTGATGTGAAGGGTTATAAATGTGTCATAGAATTACCTGGTAGTCTCTAAGCAGTAACGATTTGTTTATCTTTTTCATAATCTGCTATTCCGCAGTGAGTGTCCTATTCCAATGGGACGATTTCTCGTAAAATCCAAACAGAGCATGTGCAAAGCCAATTCACTACTGGTTAATAATCGGTTTAATCGGTCTTTTATTCTACCACCTAATATCAGTCTACTTCCAGAACCCAGAAGAAGAAGACGATTTAGAAATAATCCGAATCAACATCTTCCGAAGAGGCTACAAGTTGCAGTCCTTTATAACAGTAGGCCTGATATACCCAGCCTTCGTCTGCTGGACACTATTGGGAACAGTTTGGTACATTGAGAACACGAACACTCTAGACCCTCAACCCGCAGAAGACCATTCAGAAGAAGTCGTTTCGAACACTTCGGCCAAGTCAACTTGTTTTAATTCCGAAAACACGACAAGTTGGTACTTTTTGACTTGGATAGTCACTTTTTATGTCATTATCATTATCTCGACTACTATCATCACTTATGCAGCGATTCTTTATTATCGCCAAAGAGCCTTCGAAGTTCAGTACGAAAACTTGCTGCTTCAATATGAAGGCGATGAAAGACCGCAAATGAACTTTAGTCTTTATGGACTTTCACCGAGACAGATCATTGAAACTAGCAAAGTCGCTCTTGCTAAGGAAAATGATGGAGAATGCTCGATTTGTATTGATGATTTTACGGTGGGACAGAAAATGAGAGAACTTAGTTGTGGACATAGATATCATTTGCCGTGTATTGATGTTTGGCTTATGCAACATACCTCGTGTCCGCTTTGCAAAGCTGATTTCAATAGAAATAATGACTTGGGAAGTGCTGAGTAGATTAATAATTTTTTACGAGTTAAGGGGCTAAAAATGTCAGAAGTCGATTTATTGATCTACACTTACCAGACCCTATTACCATCAATCAGCGCCGTGATCGGAACAACACGAAGCAGTGCCTCTAAGCTCCTCCAAGACATTCCACTCTCCGAACTTCAATCAATGCAATCAGACCTAAACGAAATTGCCAGCGAGATATCAACTTGCGAAAAGGACTTAAAAGCCCTATACTACTCTAAGATCTTTCTCCAAACCAACGAGCAAGAAAAAATAACATTAGACCAGGCAAAAAAGGCCGTCTTCGCTCTAAGCGAAGTGAAAAAACTGAAGCCTGAAGCAAATATAGACACAAACAGCTGCATAGAGGAGCTTATCTCAAACCTTGACTCCGTGATTTCCGAGTCGTCACTTGATGATCTATTCAACTGGGCGAAGTTCGTGAATTCAATTCCACAAAGTCTTTCCTCACAAGACAACTTTTTGCCGATCCTGAGCATTCGAATCAAGTCGATTTTATGGAACATGATTCAAACAGACACAATGGAAGGACACATCGAGTTGGCCACAGCACTTGCGAAGTGCATGTCTTACAAAGATGTAGACCTCAGTGACATGATCGATATTATATCAGACCAGTGCATTGATTTCATTGAAACTACGAATGATGTGAATGAAATTGAAAGAAATATTGGAAATTTGGTTCAACCTGACCCTGAAGGAACTTCGAGACTTTTGGTCATTTTAAGCTCGGTTGAACTTTCTTCGAAGGAATCACAGAAAAAACTTGAAAACTTGAGGAATCATTTTCATGTGCAGGGGAGACTTCAACTTGGAGAAGAAGTTAGACTTAATCAAATAACTTCGATGGATGAAGTCGTTTTTAATGATCGGGTTATTTATCATCGACAACCCAATCAGGCTGGAGTCGAAGTCTTGATCAGGGCTGGTCGTTTGCAGTCTGGAATTCAAGTCGCTGTTAAAATTTATAATGCTAGGAATCAGGCTGATTTGGAAGAGTATAAAAAAGAACCTGAAGCGCTGAAATTACTTTCGGGGAAGAAAAAATGCTTTTTGTTGTATTTTGGACACTTTTTGAAAGGAAATCAACTTAGCGTTGTTATGGAACTTTGTAGCAGAACGCTTGGAGAAGATGTTTTTAATAGGAAGAGAGAAAATAGGCCTTTTAGTTTAGATGAAAGAATTGGGATTATGAATGATTTGTTGGAAGGGTTTACTATTATGAGACAGAGAAAAATTTTGCATCAGGATATCAAACCGGCGAATATTATGTTTGCTGCTAATGGAACTGTGAAGATTATTGATTTTAATGTTAATATCACCATTAATGATGTTGAAGCCAGTGAAATCACTCAGAATGTTTTTGTTCAGGGCACTCGAAATTGGATGTCTCCTGAAATGCTTAAAGCTCATTTAAACCAAGTCTCTGGTGGTCCCGCCAGAGCACAGATAAAACCAGGAAAGTCTGATATTTTTTCGCTTGGACTTGTATTTTTGAACTTATTCACTTTTGACGACCTTGGAGGTAAGAATCTTGAGGAAAACAACCAATCTTTGCTTGATCTTGTTCGAGCTAAAGTTGACCATGAAGGTTGTCAAAATTTGATGTTGAAAATGTTGAATAAGGATCCAAGTAAAAGACCCTCTTTCAATAAGGCTCTTGCAGAAATGCCAGGAAAAACAACTAGAAATAATTAGATTAGTTAGTTGGAATGATTTGCAAGTCCTTCTCACCATTTCCAGAATCCCATAAATGGTTAAAGTAATCGAGTGTCCCAAATGCTCGAAACAATTTAATCACAAAGGAAAGTACAAAAAGCACCTGATGTCCCACGAGCAGCTGAAGCCATTCAAATGCCCAGAATGCAGTGTAATGCTTTCAGCTGAATGGATCCTCAAACGTCACCGAGAAACAAAACATTCAGGTCTAAAACCTTACACTTGTTTCCAATGCAACGTTTCTTTCACCAGCAAAGACCATCTTCACCGTCATCTTAACACAAGAAAACACGTCCCATTCATTTGTGAGGACTGTGGAAAAGTATTTCAAAGAGTGAATGCATTTAACTCTCACAAATGTCCTAAAAAAATTCATTTAATTGAAAAAAAAAATGTTCAAGAAGGAAAAAATGATGAAGTTTTTATGGAAAACTTTGAAAGTCATGACTTGATTTCTTTAAAAGGGGAAAGTTTTGATTTAAGTGAATCAGAAAGTCAAAAAATTGAAGAGGTTAAAGATTTTGAATTTTTTTTACATGATGAGAAAGAAGATCTTGTTGGGATTAAAAGAGAGACCTCGGCTGAAAGTGAAACTTTAGAAAAGTGGAAATGTTTCTATCCGGACTGTTTTAAAGTTTACTCGACTAGGTCGAATCTTCGCACTCATATAAGAACTGCTCATGAAAAGGTAGGGTTTACTTGTGAGATATGTAAATCGATTGTAATGCATAATCACACTTTACAGAAACACATGGTTGCCTGCAGAGAAAGGTGTTTAAAAATAAGTATTTAATTTTAAGGTGATTAGGAATTGAAAGTGGGAATTTATGGTTTGGGTTATTGAAATATTGGAAATTTTTTTATTTTTTGGGGTTTAGGAAAGATTTAACTTTATTGGTGGTTTTCTTGATTTTTTTTTGTTTGGAATATTGTTACATCAATTTCATTTTTCATTATTTTGATAAATTATCTATATATTCTTTCAGAAGGCTTTGAAATATTTAGAATTAAATACTTTTATATAAAAAGTATCTAGAGTAGACGATTTTGTTTGGATAAATTTTAATCATCGCTTCTATTAATCGAATCTTTTCAAAGGATCGAAAATCATATAATTTAAATGGATTCTGACGATGAGCTCGACCAACAACCGATAAAAGTACTACAAAAACCCACAATAACGCGTTTTCGCTTAAAAATTCGACAACTAAATCATTGCCAATTTGAAGTGCTAGTAACAAGTGACATGACAGTGCAAGATTTGAAGTCAATCCTTTGTGCTCAAATACGTTTAGACCAAGGTAAAATGCGGTTAATATCCTCAGGCAAACTTCTGCAAGACGACAAGCAACTAACCTTCTACTCCTTAAAAGAAGGAAGTGTGGTACAACTGACAGAAAAGCCTGAAATTCCAGAACCAGAGCCCTCAGAAGTACCATCATCAAGAAGACCCCGTTCTATAGACCAACAAGAGAGATTTGAAGCAATGCGTCAAAACATATCAACAAGCAGCTTAATGTTCGACGTGTTAACACCTAAAGCAGAAGAAGAAATAATTGGTTTCGACAACACCCGGCGAAAGTTCCAACAAGGCCAATGGGTGGACGTTTTAGACACAGTGGACCAGTGGCTTGAAGCACAGATCCTGGAAATTGCAAATACCTCTACAGGGTCTATGGTCTTCGTGCACTATAATGGGTGGCCGTCTCAATGGGACGAGTGGCTTGACTCAGGGTCTCCAAGAATCCAGCCGTTCCACTCTTATACCAACCAGTCCATCACAGCCCCAATGCACAGTCCCTACCCCTCAATCCCTGTAGACGAAGGCCAGATTCGGATCCAAGGCGCTACATCCGCCGACGAAATGATTCAAAATGGTTCCTGTTTATTATCCAGGATGCGAATAATTCTCGAAAAATTTCATAAAGTCAGTTCATTAGTCAAGTTTGAAAAAGCTTCTGAAAAAACTTTAGAGAAAAGGTCCAGAGTCGGTCTTGAATCCTGGGAAGATTCTAAAGATTTAGGAGAAATCATTGAGAAAAATTATGAAGAGGACAGCTTTAGCATGGACTTAGATCAAGAATCAATTGAAAGTGAGGAGATTAGAGATCTTGGCACTTCTACGGACACTGAAATGGCGCTACTCACCGTTCAAACTGCGCCACTTATGGACAGGGTTGGAAGACTTTTAACTGACTTGGCTCATTTGAGTCAGAATAGTGTTGTGCCTGTTATGCCTTCTCCGGAAGAACTCTCACAGATCAATTCGAGTGGAAGGAATGATATGGGAATTCATATTTATGCCTTTGTTACTCCCAGAAGAATTAATTAGATGTCTTTTTAGAAATTTCTTTGGTTTTTATGTTGAGGTTAAAGGATCTTTTGAGAATTTAGTGATCATTGTGAGTGGTATTCAAAAAAATGATGGATTTGATTGAATTTCAGGATTTTTAGAAATAAGACTTGAGATTATCTTAATTTTTGAAAGTCTTCATTGATTCCCTTTAATCATATCAAAAGTCCACTATTCCTTAAAACTTTACAAAATCTTATAAAAAACCCTGAAAATTTACTATTTTTTAACTGTATTACTACTCAAACCAGTTTCCAAATGTTTCGAAAATGCATTCTGGTATCCTTTGATATCCTTATACGGATCATGTACATAATTTTCAGGAGTTTCTTCTCCTTCTTCAATTTCACTTCCAGAGCTAACATCTCTCATACTAAAAGCCGAGAACTCTCCATACTTAATTCCAAGAATAGTCATGATTTTCTGATTAACGCTGCTATCAATAGGAGCAGCTTTTTTTTTCTTCATAAGATCATCAATTCTTTTCATTTCCTCTGCAGGGTCATTAGAGTCTCTAACATTCGGATCCTTGGGACATTCAGAGGCCTTATGTCCCATTTCCTTACAACTGGAGCATCTTGCATTAGCATACTTAAGACGATCATCTTCTTTATCCTGTTCAGCAGCTTCTTCCTCATCCTTTGCTCGATGTTTAGAGTTTTTACATCCAGTTGAGTCTTTTCCAGTCTTTCCACAGCACCAGTACTGATTTGTTTCTTTGCTGAATTTTCCGGTATGGGTCTTGCAAGACCAGTTATAATTTTCATTTTCAGTGAAAGTCTTTCTACAGACCACACAAGTTTTTTCCTCATTTTCTCCGTATTGTTTTCCTCGTTGTTTCCATTGTTTTAGCTTTTGACGCATTTTATCATAAGATTCAGTTAAATCTTTGTAGTTCTTTTCAAGAGTGGCGAGTTTGCTTCGGTATTCTTCTCTTTGCTCGTTGGTGATTGATAAGTCTTTTTTTAACTTGTTGATGTGTTCAGTTGATGCTGCTACAAGTTTGTCACGTTGAAGTTTTATCTCTTCTGTCAACTGACAGATTTCATTATACTGATTTTTTAACTCATCTCGCTTAGAAAGAGAAGTTGTCAAGTTATTTCCCAGATCATCACAGAAGTTTGCAAGACTTCTCAAAGAAACAATTAAAATTTCAAGTTCTTCACTGAGTTTTTCCTCTACAAATCTCCTTTCAGGTAAATTATCAAGTTCTTTATAAAGTTCCTGAAGTCTTTCAGCCATGATTTCATTTTCCACATTAAGTAAAGCATTTCCTTGTTCAAGTTCAGCAGCAGTATTTTTTCTTTTATCATTAAGAGCTTTTTCATCATGAAGTTTTGTGTTAAGGACTTTATTTTCAGCTTCACATTCAGAGTAAAGTCTTCGATATTCGCTTAGTTGACTGTTGGTCCAACTGAGTGCCAAGTCTGAATTTTGTCCAGTTCTAATAGTATCTTGAAAGTTAACATTCATGGAATCGATTCCTTCCATGACGTTTTGATATTGTTTCTTCACGTTTTCCAACTCAGCGTAAACCGACTGCCGCTCCTGTTCAGCGAATTTGAGACTTTGAGTTACTTTTTCAATTTCTTCTCTTGCTGACGTGAGTTGGGTCATCAGACTATCAGCGAGTTTGAGTTCTCCGTAGACAGTCCCTGAAATAGCTTCTAAGGGTCGATGAGTCTCTTCAGAGAGAGAGTTTAAAATTGAAGTCTTTTGTCGAGAAGCTGTTTCACTTTCAAACATCGGTAGAAGGTATTGTCTTACGACTACTGCTGCGATTTCAGGAGTGATAAGACCTTCTGAGTCTTTTTTCCGTGATGATGCAGGAGTCATCAGACCTTTTTGTCTTGATCTTATCTCACTGCTTAGACCTGAACGCATCTTCTTTTTGAATGATGGTAAAGATTGAAGACGGCTTATGTTTGACTTTGAACTACTGGGAGTCGCGATTTTGTCGTTATCCATTTATTTAGATTTTAAAGGAAGTTCACTGTCGTCTGGGTGGAAATGATCAGAGGTTCCCCAGGGTTGAAGTGGCTTCAAAGGAGCTGCTTGAGAATGGAGTTGGTTCAGCGACTGCTGGATTGATAATGAAAAATTTGAATCTTCGTGGAAACTTTTACTTGAAGACTTTGGAAACTTCTCACCTCGGTCTTTTGGAGTTCGTAAACGTTGAAGGTAAATAGCTTCGAGTGATGAACGGCTGTCGTTTGAATTACTTGATGGAGATTTTTGAGACTTTCGTAAGGTGTGACGAGGGGTGTTTTGCTTGGATGAGGATTTACTTTGGTTTGTCTTTGATTGCTTTTTCGGACGCTTTTTTAAACGGGTGCCTTTGGATTTTGAGGAGGATTTTTTTGAGGTTATTGAGTCGTTTACTTCGCTGATTTTGCTGAATCTTTTGAATTTTCTTTGGGAGCTTACAGGGTCATCCACCTGTAAAACCGACTGAATTTTTTTAATTTTCAAAGGCGTTACCGAAATAGAGTCAATTTTGCTAAGCGACAAGCTAGAACTCTGCAAAAAGTCCTGTTCAGTCTGTATTTCAATCGAAGCTGAGGGTTTATTAACAAAGAACCCATCAGAAAACGTCGACATAAATTCCGAATTATCAGCAGGAGCCGAAAACTCAGACTGACTCGACCTTTTCTCAAAAAACGCCGTCTTATCACTAGTCCTCGAGTCCGGCACAAAAGGTTCAAAGTCCTCTTCATCCAAAACCGCAGAAACCAGTCCTCCAACAAAAGACCTTCTAAAGACAACCCCTTCAAAGCAAGCCAAATGAGGATCCTGTTCATTAACAACTAAATTCTCAGGGTCATACTCCAACTTTTCCCCATCTTCATTGACAGCTCCAACGAAACTTTTCGTGACCAAATAAGGAATTCCACTTAAGACATGTTCTACAAGTACAGAGCGACCCCCTAAGCAAAGTCGTGCATTATCAAAGGCGAAGTCATTTTCTGACCTCACAGTTCGACCGACAAGCCAAATGCCGCTTCGAAGTTCGACGTCAACAATAGTGGAACCTCTGAAGTGCCTTCGAGCTTTGAAGAATGAGTCAGAATTCGAACGTTTTAAGACTCCGAGTCTCACATCGCCTTGGTCGATTTCTTCAACTGAGTAGTTCTTGTCATTTACCTGGACACCGTCCTCGCCAATTGCATTTAGAAAATTTTTCTTAACTAAAACAATTAGCCCTGAAGCTCGATGAGGGACTTTGATGCATTCCATGTCAAAAGTATCGACTTGGGCATTTGAAAGATCGATTTCGTCTTCTTCGTTAATTGTTTCAAGTAATTGAGGCTCGTTTTCATCGTCTATGAATTCTTTGGAACTATCGAAAACTTCGAGGTCTTGACTTTCGTCTTCGATTATTGTGGGTCGAAAGGGAAGGATTTCGAAATTGTTTACTGATTCTATTGTTAAGATTTCTTGTTTTATTGTTGGACTTACGGAATCATGTGAGACTCTTTCAAAACTTAGAGTTATGGTTTCGTTCATCCGAATTTCTTTTAATGTTGGGAGGATTGAGTCGTATGAAACTCTTTGGAAGCTTAGGTTTAGGGTTTCAGGTCGAAGTCTTGATACTTGGGAAGAGAGAACTTCTTCGAATGCTATCAACTCTTGAGTGACTTCTGGATGGTTTTCATCTTGATTTTTTAGCTCAGGCGGATTTTCTTCATGATTGTTGGTTTCTGGAAGTTTTTCTTCATGATTGTTGATTTCTAGGAGTTTTTCTTCATGATTTGTGACTTTGAGAAAATTTTCATTGTAATTTTTTGTTTCTTGGAGTTTTTCATCATAATTTTTGGTTTCAGGGAGTTTTTCATCAAAATTGTTGGTTTCAGGGAGATTTTCCTCAATTTTCTCAATTTCAGAAGAAACATCTTCAGTTTTTTCTGGTAAATTCACTCGAAAAGCTGCAAAAAAAATCTCCTCAGAAGTCTGACAAGAGTTCTCAACTCTATCACCCAATTCATTCCCCCTAGTTTCCATAACAGGATTAATAAGTGTCCTTCCAGTATCCATACAAGTCCTATCATTATCTTGAACCTCATAAACATTAAAAGTTTCAATTTTCAAGTTTTTATTCCCATCGGGTTCAAAAGTCGTTAAAAATTCAGGCATGACAGCCAATGCATTCTCGCCATTAATTTCTTTATGCAAGTAAACAATATCAGGAATCATCATCAAAGTGCATATCATGGTGGTAATCAATGTATCAAGTGCAAAAATAAATACCGGGTTTCCAGAAGAGTAAATCGAGAGAATATAAACAAGAATACAAAGAATAGGAACCGAAGTAGTAGTGATGCTAATATAACTCATTATCAACATCGGCTTCAACAAAGTCGACTTTTTATCAAGGTCCGCTTTACAAACTCTAAACCCAAACATATTCGAAACAACGATTTTCATGAACTTGAAGCTAACAAGGCAAGACAAAGTGACGATGATTCCATTTGAAAACTTATGAGACTTGCTCCAGATTTTCAACTTTTCATCTTTTTTGAGGATTTGGAAGTAATAAACAAGTACAAAGATCAGGTTCATCAAGAAGTGAATGACGAGAAAACTGACGACAAGAGCGAATGCAAGACGAGTTTTTTGTTTGGAATTAAAAAGTTCTCTTCCATGTGTGTAGTCCACAAGACTTATCTGATAAGCAAGGTTCACCCAAGAGGCTGACTCTGAGATCGACATAAGACTCACTGAACTTGACACAAAAGAAGTCGCAGGGACGAAGTACTTCGAGATTCCTGAAACTCCTGTCGTTGACACTGATGCAATTGTAGAAGGGAATGGAGTACTTTTAACATCTAGTGAAGAACTATACCGAGATGATATGCTGCATGTAAAGTTGTCGTAGTTACAGGCAGCGACATTACATTCATCATCACAGACTTGATTATTTAGTTTTTCTGCTGAGCACTGAGAAGCGCATTGAGATTCACACTTACCTGAAACTTCAAAGTAACCAGAAGGGCAGGTCTCAAGACAACTGCCTTGATATTGAAAGCCAGTTTTGCATTGAGTGCAGAAGTTTGACTGATTCTGGCAAAAGAGACAAGGTTCTGAACACTTTTCACAGAGTCTTCCTACTGGAACTGATATGTTTAATGGACAGGCTTCAAGACAGGTACCTTCATGTAAAAATAAAGAGGAATCGCATGATGAGCAGTTCGAAGGAGACCCTTCACAAGACTGGCAACCTGAACATTCGACGCATCTTGAGTTGAAGGAAATTAAAGGACTTGGACATGATGATAAGCAGGTCGAATCGTAAAGACTTAAAGGGGATAAACAACTGGTGCAAGAATGTTGAGAGACTGAACAGGTTAGACAGGTTTCAAGACATTCTTGACATTTACCCGATATTGATACTGTTATGTGAGATGGGCAGGACTTTAAACACTGACCGTTGTAGAAGAAAAAATTTGGAAGGCATTCTGAACAGTTTGAAGAATCGCATGTTAAACAGTTGGATGGGCAGATCTCGCAGGTTTTGTTTGAGGTGAAGTAAGTTGGGGGACAGTTGCTTGAGCATTTTCCTTCATGCAACACAAAAGAACCTGAACACTCATAGCAACTATTCTGTCCTGAACAAATCAAGCAATTCGGTTCACAATCCTGACAAAACGATTCAAAACTCGAAGAGTTATAAACTTCAAAAGTCCCTTGAGGACAGCTAGAAACACAAGAGTTTTCATAAAAGATGTACCCAGTGATACAATCTAAACAACTATTCAAATTTTCACATTTCCTGCATCCAGTTGAGCAGTCTTGACAATAATCTCCATTAATAAATCCAGGACACTGAGTGACACAAGTTCCCCGATACAAGAAATACCCAGAAGTGCATTGAAGACATCCAGTTGCCGCACATCTAAGACAGAGATCCTCACATTTTTCACAAATAAAAGAGTTGTTAAAATATCCATCTGGACAAACGTCAAGACACTTCCCGTTATTCAGTACTTTGAAGCCCAAACAAGAAGTACATGCTTCGAAAGACTGACAAGTCAAACACAAATCGTCGCATTTCAAACATTCAAAGGAACCACTTGAGTAAAACCCTTCCAAACATGAAGAATGGCAACTGTTATTATAATAATAACTGTTTTTACATGATGTACAGTTTGATGCAGTATTTTCGCAAGTCTCACAAAGACTTGCACAGGTGAAACTTGTGAGTAATCCTGTCAGCTGATCGATTAAATAAGAATCTTCAGTCAATGTCGTGATTTTAAATGAAGAACTTGAACCAGCTTTACTTGGATTTTTCAAATTTTTCACTGAAACTGAGAAAAAACTTGAAAAAATGTCATTTAAGACTTTAATTTTTACCCCTTCTGAAGATCTTGAACAAGTTGTCGTCTTTTGTGAAAACAAGCAAGATGTTGGGTCGATAAATGAAATTTCTTCAGGAAAGAGAATCAAGACAAAACCTGAACTAGGAATAGGGTTCTTGTTTTTAATGTTGAAAGAAAAATCTGAAATTTCATTTATATAAGGATTTGAAGATGATATTGAAACTGAAAGTAGTGAATTTGGTGTCAGCATTTGAAGAGATATCGAAGTGTTTTGATAGTCGACTTGGTAAATTGACTCGTATGTGAAAATTTCAAGAGAAGTTGTTGGCTTGGTTGATTTTGGCATCTCGATGTTTGAGAGGTTTAATGATATTGAAGGTCGGAGTTGTCCGTCTAGTGTTATGTTTAAACCAGTGTTGGTTGTTAAGCATTTTGTTACTCCTGATCCTGAACAGAATGAATTTTTTAGTTTAATCTCGGTATTTTCTTTTAATAAGATCCATGATGCGGGTACTTGATTAAAGACTTCGAGGTTTAGATATATGTCTGAAGTACTGCCTACTGTATAGTTCACGCTTTGGATTGATATGGATTTTAATTGGTGAGGCTCTGAGGCTTGGAAAAAACAGTCGTTTTTATAGAGTATCAGGTTTCCTTTAGATTTTATGCTGAATTTAATTAATGATACTGGTCTTGTTGAAGGAGGGTTAGTAACAGAAGTAACCAAAAAACTAAATTTCCCAGAAAAATCTCCAGTTTCAAATCCACCAGTAATATTAAGCAATCCATCATACTTACAGCTGATATCTGAGCCAACTCCACTAATCCCAGAACATTTCTTAATATCAACCTTTAAACTCTCAGGAAATTCAACTTCAATATAAGACTTTTGAGGAATAACTGAAACAACCTCAACAATAAAAACAAGTCCAGTTAAAACTCCAGTTGTTTTTACTGAAGGTTCAATGAAAACTGAAGTAATAGAATTAGGCAAAAACTTCATCGAAAAATTGTTATCTCTATCAATAAAATACAAACAAGAGCTAGTTGAACATGTGGAAATTGTAAAATTTGATGTGGTTGATGTAGACTTCGAGTTATTAACATTTGAAATCTGGAAAATAATCGTGTTGGTCTTGTTGCCTGAAGGAAAACCATCAGTCACTATTAAGTATTTGTTTTGAGAAACTTTGCAGTTTGCTGACTTGTCGAGTGCTGAGTTGTCTGGAATATAGAGACATTTGCCGTCGCTATTTGAAGGTATGATTTCATCGGGAAAGATAAGGGATATTGCTCCTCCTTGATTTATGGAATGGGTTAGAGTAAGGGTAAATGTGAAAATACTTGTTTCTGATACCTTCCAACTTGATGGTTCAATATTCACCTTTAACGACCCAGGTACAGCCGAAACAGTCAGTCCAGTCAAAGCCCAAGCCATCAACGCAGAATTTCTCTCAAATACAGAGACCGAAATAGATTCAGATTCTTTACTACTCTCCGGATTCCTAATAAAAGTCAAGTAAAAAGCGATAGTAGAATTTTCCAGCAGATACTCCGAATTAAACCCATTATCAATTCTCACTTTCCCATTAACAACAGAAACTTTAGAATTATAAATCCCAAATACCTCAGATATGATCAAACTAGAAGAAACTTGAAATTCACTCGAAAAGTTCAAATAAATGAAACTAAATTGAGGAATAGGACTTAAAGTGAAAATTTCGAAATAATAAGAACTATTTTTTGAGACTTCCAATGAACTTAAGCTAAATCGATTCACTTTAAGTAAAGAAGGAGATGTGACAAGAACAACCAAATTTTCTGATTTTTCATAAAGACCATCTGAAAGTCCTGTTTTAATGACGAACCCAGAAACATTTGCTGCACTTGGCGGGTTAGTCAATGAAAAGATCTGCAGCTGGACTGAACCTTGCAAATCTAGAGTGACTGTCACATTCACACCTGAAGTGCTGCATTCACAAGGTAAAAAAATGTTTAGAGATGATATCTCTTTACAAGTAATCGACCCTGTGCAGTACTTTCCATTTGAAGACCCCGATTTACTTGTACCGAGATTAGCAGTCCATGAAGGAGTTTCTAAAAAGATGAACCCACCTGATGGAATTTTAAGACTGATGGTTAAATCCAAGGTCCAAGTAGAAAGTTCGGCAACTCTACCTGAATTCAGAATTTTCGCTTTGGATAAAGTTGCTTCAGTGAATTTCAAGGTTAATGATGAGTGAGTGTCTCCTAGAGTGTCGGCTTTTACATAGGTGTTGATTATGAATGGAGGAGAAGTCTTTGCAATAGAAGGATTCTTAATTTTTTGTATTTTTAAATTAAATGTTGACCCATTGAACATCGGAAAACATGAACTTATTGACATTGTCAAGCTGTTTAGTTCACAAGTGCACTTCTTTGATGAATCAAAAAAGCAATTGTATGATCCTTGGATTAATTCTGTGTAGATTGAAGGAAATGTAATCAAAATATACCCGGTCTCTGAGATTGCAGTTATTAGTTTCAAGTTAACCTGATAAGTTGTTGTTGAGGTGATTGTGCTGTTTTCCATTGAAATTGATACTTGTGAAAGGATAGCTGAACGTGCCAAATACGGGAGAAATAAGAAAAAAATCATTTTTATAAGGAAATACAAAACTTTTATCATCTCAGAGATTCTCAAAGAACCTCATAAAAAACTAAAAATTACCCTTCTCCAAACCTAAACCCAAAACAAGCAATAGTCTTCAACCCTTCCAAATAAAAATGCTAAACAAACAATCATTTTACTTTGAAAAATCTCCAAAAAGAGTCCACTGTCTATCAGTTCCAAAAGCCAAACCACTCGAGCACATCTACCACAACCCGATCCTGAAGCCCTCATTCAAGTTAAACCGTCACATTCTCCGTTCTCCCAAAAATCCATCATTAAAAATCCTAGACCTTCAACTAGAAACATCAGCCCTTCCAAAGTTATTCAAACGTTACTTTTTTTCATGTAGTAAGCCAATCGCATCTCCAAAGCGAGCACCTCGAAGCATCTCAATCCTTCCAGATCTTTACATAAACCATTCACCACTGAACGATTAACTTTTTCCTAAAAAATAAAATGTTTCTTTTTTTTACCCTTCTGTCCTCAATGGCGCAGGTATTTTTCATTCAGGACTTGATTCTCTTGTCCCCCATCTTCCGAGATAGTCTCTCTTCAAGTCCATGCAAGGCGAACGAGGGAGGCGAGAGTCACTTGTTGACATCTCTTGGGTCTTTAGAACCTCTCAGCTTTGACGTGCTTGAAAATGACTTAAAAGCGAACTGCTCTTTAAAAGTCTTTCCCCAGGCAGACCCTTCGAAGTACATTCAAGTCTTAAGTCAACCTGGAGACCTTCAAAGTTTTCCCTGTTCCAGGACAGTCGGAATCGAGCATCATTCTTTTCAAGTCCCTTCAAAGTTCGTTTGTTCATTTTGCACTTTGCAACTTTTAGTTCAGGGAAATATTGGAAGTCGATTTGCTT
This sequence comes from Stentor roeselii, assembly GCA_006503475.1. Lineage (NCBI taxonomy): Eukaryota > Ciliophora > Heterotrichea > Heterotrichida > Stentoridae > Stentor > Stentor roeselii. The sequence continues at coordinate 118,331 of RSEH01000069.1, read as the reverse complement.
GTGCTGATATTTTAGTGAATGTTGGAAAGATTCAATGTCGATGTAAGAATAAAGGAATTTGTGTTGATGGAATTTGTCAGTGTCCTGTTGGAATAACTGGAGAATTTTGTGAAATATCAGAGAATAGAGAAGGTTTATGGCCTGTTATTTTCAGGTTTTTGTTGATGACTTTAGCACTGGGTGTTATTTTTCTTACGATTTTTTTGTATATGAATCCTCAGGTCTTGCCGGAGGGTGTTGTGCAGTTTCTTGATAGACGTGCAAGTTGGATGTTGAGGAAGTCGGGTAGATAATAGAATAAAGATTGTATGATTGAATTTAGAGGATTATGAAGGGTTTTGATGATTTCCTTACTAATTCTTAACTACTAGCCACAGCATCTGGGAATCTTCGGGATTGTTCCTCTAAAATGCTTTCTTTCACACCGTCTCCTTTTGGAAGAGAGATCACTGGCTTCTTTCCTTTACCGATTACGAATGCGTAGGTCAGCCTTGTTGCGAATGTATGTCCGTGAGTGTCTCTCACGTGCACGATGTCGAATCCTCCGTCGTGTCTTTCGGTGTGGCTGATTACTCCAACTCTTCCAGTGTTCTTACCTCCTGTCATCATTACTAGGTTGCCTGGCTCGAAGCTCACGAAGTCTGTCACTTCGTTCTTGGTGACGTCTAATTTGACTGAGTCATTCACTCTGATGTCTGGGTGAGGGTACCTAATAGTTCTTCCATCATGAGTGACAATGTAAGGAACATGGTTAGGAGCAACGAGTCTACTTTTGACCTTGCAAAGTTTGAACTTAGCCTCATCTGAATCAATTGGATGAAGTACGAATCTGCCCTTGACATCATAAAGAAGTCTGAAGTTCTCATTAGTGGTGGTAATGCTGATGACGTCCTGGAAACCAGCAGGGAAGTTGATATCAGTTCTTGGTTTTCCATCAACTCTAATGTGTCCTCCTTTTTCCATCATGATAAGTCGGGCCTCTCTCGCAGTTAGTGCATACTTTAATCTGTTCCTAAGACAAATGACTAGAGGAAGGCATTCTCGCCGCTTGTGTGGACCTGTGGAAGGCCTGGGTGCCCAGGTGCCTCCCATTTTGCCCAGCATCCAGTGGTGAGGAGCATTCACTCGCTTCAGGTGCTTCTTAGGACCTCTTGCCATGTTTTATGGACACGATTTTTTGGGACTTTAAGAGGATTACGCGAGAGATGATTCAAGAAAATTCGATTGAAATTTAAGGGAATTTTTTTGATTGGTTTTTTTTTTGGGATTTGGATCGGATGGAAGGTTTTAAGGGTTTTATTTGGAGAAGGTTGTAGGAGGATGGGCTTGGGTAGGTGGATTTTAAAGTGTTGGAGTGGTTGAGGAGGTATGGGGTTTATTTGGATTATTTTAGGTTTTTGGATATTTTAGAGAATTTGAAAATTTGGAAAGAGGAGGAGTAGGTTTAGGAAATTTTTGAGATTAGGAGGATTTCATGATTTTTGTTATTCATTATTAAAGTTGATTTGTATTAATAATCGATGATTAATTCTAGGATTGATAACAAAAGTTAATTTATAAGAATTGAAACCTACTAAAGACAATCACTACATACGATTATCAAACTGTTCTTCTATCAAACAATTAATCCTAAATAAGTAAATATATTCATTATTAATCATTCAATCCAGATATACATTAATAATTTCCCCAAAGTCTCACAATTTCAAGGACCCTTTAAAAAAAATCCTGTTCACTTAATAATTAATTTAGTCTAGTAAATTCATAACTACAACAACCATCAGCAAAGCAAAAGCAACAAAAGATAAAATCAAATTAACCCAATAAGCTCCCCAAACATCAAAATCTGATCTTCCCTGAACCAAATGTCTAATTCCTGTATGTAAAAGAGGTATTGGAATGTGAATCACAATAAATGCTAACAATCCAGCCCAGTCTAGTATTTGTCCCAAGTCAAAAACGAAAAAACTAATAAAAATCGGGATAAATACAACAAAAAACCGAAATGAAAGCAACACTTTCTTTTCAACAAGGTCAATATTTCCTTCATATTTCCAGCTAACTAAGGAACTGGATATGGCTAAAGCGAATACTGGAAAAGTTGTCATAACATCTAAGGCAGGAGATATCAATATTATATATTCAATTATGTAAGTCCAAGCAGGTCTTTCTGCAGATGAGTGTCCAGCCGAGTAATTGCGATAACTCATCGAAACCATGCTTGGCACATTTTCAATAACCGTGGAAGTAATAATCCCCAATAAAACATAAAAAAAACAGCAAGTAAAAATTGAAGCCAAATGAATTTTTTTCAGATTTTTTTTCTTATCCTTAACCAAGTGCGAGATAGAAGGTACCTGAGTATGATAACAAGTTGCAAACAAAATGATTGGAATCGCATGGCCAATATTTTTATTTTTCACAGCTGAAGGAAACCTGGGCCTATTCGAAGAGTCGTCTTCTAAGCTAGAACTATTCGACATCGAGTAGATACAAGTGACAATAATCAGAAAAATCACTACAAATCGAAGAACAGACATCAAATACTGCACAGTCTTCTGTTCTTGTATCCCATTCATAGTCATATAAAGGGTAAAAACGAAAAAAATTGTAAGAAAAACCCAGTATTTAACTCGACAAGAACTGAAAAACTCTGAAGATTCGTAAATATCACAAGTTTCCAATGGTCCTAAAGGCACATTTGACACGAAAGAACTGGCAAAAATAGCAGAATAAGCTACTAAAGCACCTAAACCGAATAATCCTGTAATGATAACATAAAAGAAACCTAATTTTTCACCGAAAACTATTTTGACGATGTCAGAAATGTTTATTACTCGAGTGGTAATTGTTGGAATTAGATGAGGAGGCAACATCAAGTCTTCCGTTTTTGTTGATTTAAATAATTGCTTTAAGGAAATAGAATGAATGTCCTTTGATGACTCTGTCATTCGCAGAAGGACTTCTGCTCTGCTCATCATCTCGAGTAGCTGTAGAAGGAGGTATAAACTGTGGATCGCTACACAGAGTTGGAAGATCAGTGAAAATAACCATCCTGAATTTTCGTAAGCCCAGGGAATGCTGAGAAAACCTGCTCCGATTACTGAGTTTATTGCGAAAATATAACCAGTTATAAGAGTGAATTGCTCTGGTTCTGCAAGGGGCTCGTCAATTGACTCACGGTTTATTTGAAGGGCCATTAGTATTTTGATTGGGTATATAAAAAATAATGATTTATTATGTAAAGATTTACTGAGATTTTATCAACTGGGATGAAGTTTAAGGGTTTATTGAATATGTAAGTTTATATTTCAGCTTTAATATTTGTTTATGTTTTATATTGATGATAAAATCGTATGAAATTGTTTAACTCTTTAATGAACAATTAAACACTACTTAAACTTATGAAGAACAAGAGATAACATCAAAAAACTTGAAATAATTCTTCAATATAATGATCCAAATCCTAAGTTAATTTTTTTCCCCTAAAAAAGCCTTTTTTCATCCAATCTAATATTTTTAATAATATATTTTCTTTGATTTTATAAAATCTCAAAACTCCACAGTCCTAAATGATCCACCCATATAAATTCATTCAACTTATTGATTTACTAAACTTTTCCTTCTCATCAACCCTTCTAAACCCATTCCAAATCTCCAAACAAAAATCAGAATATTCACTTCAATCTCGACCATTAACCTTAATTCAATACAAATGATAGGAAAAACTTACATCGAGCTTCAACTACAAAACCATTCCGTGAAGTTAACCGCAAAATACAACAGAGTTCACAGTTTAATCAACATTCTCGAAGTCCATTCAGTGACCGAGACATCTGACTTTTCATCCTTCTTCAAAGAAGACTTCCTTTCACACTGCATCAGTGTTCTGAGTATCCAAAACGACGAAAAATCTTTAAAATTCTTCGAAGAGTTCGAAGCTCAAAACAACACAAACCTGAAAGACTTGAAAAAAGGACTGATGATTATTTGCGACAGTCCAGAAACTAACTACGAGTTGATTTATTTCTTAATCCTCGGCTCAGACCCTGTCATCAGTTCTTTGGACCTCGGCTCGAAGAGCTTCGGCATGTTTTGCTTTACAATTGATGAATTGACTCATAATAAAGTAGACTTTTGCTTAGAGCATATCAATCAACTGAGAAGTGTCAAGAATCAAATGGAAGGACTGCTGAAAAGACTGGCGGTTGAAGAGGAAAAAATAAGCAAATCGATCAGTCATAGTAAAGACGCGATTCAGTATTTTGACTATGAAAATGAAAAAGTAAAGGAAAAGAAAAGAAAAATTGAAAGCAGTGTCAGGAGGAAAGTACAGGAAATTGAAAATTTACATGATGAGACTGTTGATCAAAGAAATTTGTATTGTGGGTGTTGTATGAATGAGTTTAAAAATATTATGTTTTTACCTTGTGGACATGTAGAAGTTTGTCAGAATTGTCTTGTCAATAACTTCAAAATGGATATTGGACCTTGGAATGGAAATGAAAAGTTGTGCTCGGCTTGTCAGGTTAGGATTGAAGCGACTTTTGGTGTTAGTTTTAGTTGATTTGGATTATTGAATAGTTATCTTTTTTTATGGGGATTTTTTAGTGGGTGGTGAAATGTTGGAGAGGTGGAAATAAGGATTTTTTATTTGAAGATTATATTTTTAATTTTGTAGATTTTAGGTGGAATATTAAAGGATGAAGATTATTATTTTTAATTATAAGTTTAATAAATTTAGCTTTTGTGAATTTTAGGATTATGGAAGTCTTTAGAGAATGTGAATTGTGTTTTACTGTATTTTAATATAATAAGAATTTTCATTTGAATTATGTTGGAAATAAGTGAGAGAATAGAGTAAAACGTTGTACATGCAAGGAATAATAGCAATTATATATCACTATTAATTATTTTATATATTTATGCCTTTCTTCAGTTATTTCTGTTTAATATTAATACCCTTATCTAGATTCTTAAAAATTTCTCCATATAAAATAATGCTTGGAAAACCATTATTATTTTCTCCAAAAATATAGTTATCCTTTGATCCTTTAATCCTTTTTTCTTCTAAACTCCTAAAGAATTCAGAAGCCTCATCCGTAAAAATTCTTATCTTTTCATTAAAGTCATCTTTTTTCATCAAAATATAATTACTTTCGTTTAGTGCTGTTAAAATTATCAAAGGATTATAATCTAGCCAAGCAGGAACTCTCAATTTCCTAATTTCTTTGACATTTTCTAAGTTTTTCAAATATACCTCGGTAGTAGGTTTTTCTTCAAATCTTGATAAAATATCAAATTTAATATTAACTTTCCATTTAGGTTTCAGGTTTTGAAGATCAATTGTAGAATTAGGAGCTCGATAAATTTTCAGATATGAACAATCCTGAATTGGAACAATTTTATAATTTTTTATGCTTGATAAATATAAATTTATATCATCTATTTTTGATTTATGTTTTCTAAAATTTTTACTTCTTTCTAAGTTTTTATTATTCATACCATGAATCGCTATATCTGAAAATTTTATTCCATAGTCCTCGACTAGAATAATCCCGGACTTTATATAACCAATATGACGGTTTATAGGTTTGTAAAAGTATTTACTGTTTAACATAAGTCTATCAAATGTGACTTTATTTTTATTTTTTATATCTTTTTCATTTTCTTCAATTTGATCCAATTCTGAATATATTTCTGAGGATTGGGGTTCAGCATTTAAATATTTTAAATGTATCTCCAATACTTTCATTCCTCTATATTTTCCAGAATTAGGAATATAATCATTTATTTTTAAATCATTCAGTTCTGAGAAATTATTCTCATAAATAATATTTTTATATAATCCATTTATAATTCTCTCTATATTATTATATTTTTCTTTATATTCATCGTCATGTTTATTTTGAATCCTTAAAATGTCACTTAAATTTTTTGTATACTTATAAAAAATATGTTTATTTGTTATGCAAAAGTTTTCTTTTAAATCATTAAAATCTAAAATAATACTATTGGTGTAAAGTTCTTTGTATAGTTTCCTAATCTGGTTCATTATTTTAATATTAATATCTTGATCTGCTATATTTTTATCTAAATTCACATCGCTTGGGTTTATAAAAATAATTATATCTTCATTTGCTCCCTTAGTCGGATTTCCACAAAAGAAGATTTTTTTACATTTTTTTTGTTTTTCTAAAATCCGAAAAATGTCCTTATCGCTTTGAAGGTTAATAGAAAAATGTTTTTTATTGCTTTGAGTATCTTCTAATGAAAAAGGAATAATCGGTTTTTTTAGCTTATTTTTAATATCTTCAACAAGATTCTTCATCCATTCTCCTACTTTATCCCTTTCAATCCATACCCCTTTTTGTTTCATATCATAAATCAGGTAAAGTCCATGAGCCACTGAAGTAAAATAAATAATTCCTTCACTTGTTAAATTTTGAGGTAAATGTCTATTTAAAGTCAAAGGAAACAACACCCTGGTCACTAATCTGCAATAAATTTGATTTTTGTTAAAATCAAAAACAAACTTCCATGCTTTGAGATGCTTGTTTACTTCTTTTATCAGGAAAAGAACAAGTTTCAAATAATAAAAAGGTCCATAATCTAAGCTCATAGTTTTTAGTTTCTGAGAGTTTGAAAATTTTGATGTTATTGGTAAGATGTTACTGATATTTTTATGTTTTTTGTCCATAAGAAACAAAGAAGATAAATTTGTTGATTTTAGAAGTCCTTGATCAACAAAAATTCCAGGTTTACAGTCAACTGCAAAAATGATTTTCAGTTCAATAAATTTAGAATTAACTGCCATCAATATCGGGAAAGTAGACACTTTAGAATTTAAATTATTGCAATTATCGTTGATTGCATATAAAAAAGTCACTTTTTTTTCTTCTGCATTAATTTTTGTATTTTTGAATCCCATGGCTTGAATACCAAAAAGAATTTGCTCTTTAAGATGATTTAAAACTTCAGAGTCTTTAAAATTATAATTTTTATAAATAGATTCAACAATATTTTCCAGTTGTTTTGTTTGACAACGATTTTCATAAAACAAGATATTTAAAGTTTTCTTGTTTTCACATCGAATAAAGGGGATTCTGGAAAGATTTGAAGTTTGTTTTAAGAAATTTTCGAAGGTTTGGTTATTTTGATTGGCCAAGACCTCTGTGATATAAATTTGACTATTAATTTGATATTGCTTTGGTCCGTAATACTGATTGTTATCCTTTCCACTGGATTCTCTGTAAGAGACGTGTTGTCCCTCAATGGGAACCGGGTGGAGTATCGGCTTTGACATTTATTAGAACTTTTATTATTTAAGAATTTCTACAAATGAACATAACTTTTTTGGTACCTGGTAAATTTAAGCGTTTCTTGTTGATATTTGAAGCTTGACTTTAGAAGGTTATTTTAGAAGTTTGCAATTTTTCAATGAAAAGTTAATCAATTTTCAAGTTTATAATATCTTTAAGTTTTCTTTTTCAATTATTCTCTTGTTAACTGATTCTTTTCAGCAAAAAGATATTATATTAGAGAAATTTTCATTATTTTCAGGATTAAAGAAATGTTGTATCTAGAAAAGAATGTTTTCAATCAATATTTGAAAGATTTTACATTCCGATTGATATTTTAATATGGTGTATTGTGACTTGATAAAATTTAAGGATATATATAAGATTATATCATGTGATAATATTTAAGCATATGTTAAGGTTAAAGCAGATTTACTTTTTGATAAGATTATCGATCCTAACCTGAGTATTAATTTTATTTTTAAAGATTTTAAATTGATGAAATATGGAACTTAAGGTATCTTTGAATTGCATTTTGAATAGTTCACTGATAAGTAGATTTAACCAGAATGCATTTGTTTCGTTATAGCTTAAGTAATATCAAAAATAAAATTTACTATATTCAATCATAAATTTAATTAATTTCCCTTGAAATTCAATTTCTATATCTTATAAGAGATGATGATAGATATCTAGATCTCTATTCATTTTTTTGAAAAACTATATTGAAATTTAATATTACAGAATCATAATAATAGCAATACATTTAGTTTTTAATTCAAATTTTAATTACTACTTTGAGTTTCTCCTAAACAAAAGGGAGTTATCGGTTTTTTTAGCTTTGTTTTAATGTCTTCAACAAGATTCTTGATCCATTCTCCTAACTTATCCTTTTCGATCTATATTCCTTTTTGTTCCATATCGTAAATCAGGTAAAGTCCATAAGCCACTGAAGTAAAATAAACGATTCCTTCGCTTGTTAAGTTTTGAGGTAAATGTCTATTTAAATTCAAAGGAAACAACACCCTGGTCACTAATCTGCAATAAATTTGATTTTTGTTAAAATCAAAAACAAACCTCCATGGTTCTAGGTACTTGTTTACTTCTTTTATCAGTAAAAGAACAAGCTTCAAATAATAAAAACTTCCATAATCTAAGCTCATAGTTTTCAGTTTAGAAGATTTTGAAAATTTTGATTTTATCGGCAAATTTTCACTGATACTACTTTGTTTTTTGTCCATAAGATACAAAGAAGATAAATTAGTTGATTTCAGGAGTTTTTGATCAACAAAAATTCCAAGTTTACAGTCAACTGCAAAAATGATTTTTAGTTCAATGAAATTTGAATTAACTACCATCAATATCGGAAAAGAAGATACTTTAGGGTTTAAATTATTGCAGTTGTCGTTGATTCCATATAAAAAAGTCACTTTTTTCCTTCTGTTTTTGTTTTAGTATTTTTGAATCCCATGGCTTGAATATCGAACAGAAGTTGTTCTTTAAGAAGATTTAAAACTTCAGACTCTATAAAATTATAATTTTTTTTGAAAGATTCAACAATACTTTCCAGTTGTTTTGTTTGAAAACGATTTTCATAAAACAAGAACTTAAATGTTTTATTGATTTCATTTCGAGCACAGGGTATTCTCGAAAGATTTGAACTTTGGCTTAAGAAATTTTCAAAGTTTTGATTATTTTCTTTAGCACTTACCTCTAATAAATAAATTTGGCTAGTGCTTCGAGATGTCTTTAGTTCATAACATCGAATATCTTCTATTCTTCGAGATTCTTCATCACCCACACTAATATCAGCTATAACAGAATCAGTATTTCGATTTGTAGACATAAAATTATAAGAAAAATGAAAAATTTTAAAATTTCTTACTTTTAAATTCAAAGAAACTTGAATACTCAACCTAATCCTTCCCTAAATAATTATCCTTATTCAAATTATTCCTATAACTCTCTACTTCATACTACTTTTAATCGCCCTAACACGATTCATCACAGTCTTTATCTGCCGATCATCAATATTCGCAACAACCTTTTCAATCCTTTTAATCCTTCTCAAAAGTTCCTGAACTAAATTTTCATCAAAAACAACCTGATCATGCATATTCCCTCGATACTTCTTCATCATCTGTGCAGTTTCATTTTGAAATCCTTTTAAATCCTCAGGAAGTTTCATCATTTCTCTTTTTCTTGCCATTTTAAGCTGAAGTTTTTTATCCAATACCTCTTTCTGTCTTTTCCTTTCATTATCAATATTTTCTTCCAACAATTTAATTTCTTTCTGATGTTGTTGAATAAGTCTATCAATTTCTTTATTGCTAAGTCCTTCCTTCCTCGCTTTTTCTTCAAGTTCCTTGCGCTGCTTATCTTTAAGTATTTTTTTCGCATTATCAACTTCTTCCATTTGCCTAACAAAAAAAAGCTGTTTTTCAAAGTCATCTTTTTTTTCCTTAACAAGCCGATTCATTTGTTTTTTATGTTTTTCAAGAGCTTCTAACCTTTCAACAGCTTCTTTTTCAATTTCCGCTTTTCTTGCTTTGAACTCACGGTCAAGTCTTAAAGATTCTAAAGAAAGAGCCGAGTTGATTCCTAGTATTTTAAATGTTTGATGAACTTCCGCCAGTTGAATATCAAGAAGCTGAGCAAGTTCATCATTTGCGATTTTTTGACAGTCTTTAAGTTTCCTTTGCAGGTCATTTTGAATTTCTTCTTCAATTTCTTCAAGAACTGATAAAATCGCTTCTTGTTGAACTTCTGGAGAAGCACCTGACAAGACTGAAGGCGCTAAGCGAGTGGCTTCGACCTTTGAATCAAGAGACTCTCTTAAGATGTCTGCTTGGACCTGCGCATTTCGTCGACTTTGAATTAAATTCAAATGTTGCAACTCATGGTCGTGCTTGTCTTTCAACAGCTCTTTCACTGTCTCAAGGCGAAGGTCTTCTGACATGTCTTTGACCAGTGCTTGAAGTTGCTTTACTTGAGATGTGAGACTTAAAGGGACTTGGCTTATTGCTTGAAGCGGAATCGAGTGCTTTGAAAGATTCTCCATTTTTTGCTTTCTTCGTTCTTTAAGACGATCGCTTAGAAGAGATTTTTGGATTTGCTCTCGCTCGGATTTTGAGGATTCTAAAGATTTTTCGAGATTTGATATGTTTTGAAGAATTGAGTCAATTTCTGAGGTTGATGTTGATAGTCCGAGAGAGTTTGTTAGTTTTTGCTTTTCTCGCTTTAGCTGGAGTTGCTTGGATTCTAGTTGGATCTCGGCTTTTCTTTGCAGGTCTTTGAATCGACGGTCAATATTTCTTTCTTCAAGTTCACTCAATTCTAAATTCAAGATAGGAGGTTCAACAATGCTCTGAGCCTCAATCCCTTTAGACAATTCCAAAAAATGATTTATCTTTTCCAGTTCCCTTGCAACATTATCGTAATTCCTAACAGAATTCTCCATTTTTTCTCTAATCTCTCGAATCCTATCATTTTTCCTATTTTCCGCTTTAAAAATAGCATCTTGATGAGCCTTAGCCCTTTCTCCTTCCAGATTTTTCTCAAGATTTTTCATATCTTCCTCATATTCTCTCAAGAAAAATTCTTCACTTTGAGGGTCTTTTCTGATTTTTTCAAGCATTTCTCTTCTAATATTTTTTGCAGTATTTCCAAACATTTTTTCCCTGGCTCTTCTTTTGTCTTTTTCAAATTCTTTTTCAAACAAAGCATTACTTCCCTGTGCTTCATTTAAACATTTTTCCTTTATTTCCTTAAAAATTCTTTCCTGATCCTCCAGTTTTTTTTTCTTCAACAAAAGTTCTCTTCTACCCTTTGCCCTCTGTTCTAGTCTTTCCTTTAAGACCATTGTAGACTTGACCTGATCAGCAGCGAACTGAGCTTCAAGTGCAGAGAAGGAGTTCATGATTTCATCAATCAAGTACTTTTTATTCACTTCATCCATTACCGGGTCTTTTGTGATTTTTTCAATGATTTTCTGAGTGAGAGGGTCAGCAGAAGGTGAAAATTTAAATTTTTCGTCTCTTGTTTCAATTGCAGCTTTTCCATGAATAACAGGATTGAGTGCGAGATGTATTTCGCCTTTGATATCTTCTAAGGACTTCTTGATTTTCACAGTGTATTCTTTTTCCTGAGCCTTTTGAAGTCGCGCCCTATCACGAAGCAAGACAGAGACATCAGCAAGTCTCTTATAAATCCCTTCGAAGACCCTAGGGTCGAGGTAGTCAGTCCTTAAATTAACCCGAGAAAAAGACTCGTCAAGAATAGCTAAATTTGTTTCATCAAGGTCAGGTTTTACTTTTCGTGACTTTTGAGGACTGTTCTCAAATCGACCCATGCGGGTTTCATTCAGTTCTGTGCGGAACCTTCCACGAATCTCGCTCATGTCAGTTCCACTTATTGACTTACGACCTTGCTTTGAATCGTTTGGGTCAAATTTTCCTTGGTCTTCGTTTAAAAGTCCTACAAGGCTTGCGTTTCGCGCAAGCATTCTTCGAAATGTTTTGATGTTCGACTTTGCTACTTTTTTCTTGCTTTTCTTTTGGAAGGATAGGATTAGGATTGATATCAAGGAAAATGTGGCAAATGTGGAAATTGTTAAGAAGAAGTTTGACCAGTCGCTTTCTTTTTTTTGGGATTTTTGGTAGATACCTGCACGGGTTAAGGTTTGGGTCGTTCTTTCTTGGAGAGGTTTGGAACACTTTTCGGTGGGTTTCATTACTGTGATTACTAGAACGGAGGTTATGGATTCGCTGTTGCCGAATACGTAGCTGCCTGGGTCGGTAAAAGTATACGCGAAGCTAGATACATTCTGATGTCCCTCAACAATAACTTTTTTCAGCTCAAGAAAAGGAGAATAATCAAAATCCGGGTTCGTATTCAACATCGAGTCCTTCACATAGACCGGAAAACTATTAGAAACCACTTCAAAGACCATAGTATCTCCAAACTCAAGGCAAAACACCGGATTTTTAATACTTTTTCCCGACGTCAACCTCCTTCCACCCTCCTTCAGAACCAAACTCGGCTGAAAGTCAGACTGAAAGCTTCCCTTGACATCCATCTCAACAGTTTTCACTTCACAATTCATTCCACTAAAGCACTTCGGTTTTCCCACAAACCCTAAACTACTCTGAAAGTCAACTTTTGAGTACTTTCCCGAAACCGGGTCAAAAACTTCCATCAACCCTCCCGCTTCAAGTTTAACTTTCGGAGTCTTTTCCTGACAGTCATCATTACAGACATCATCAATGCTAGCCGAGTCCAAACAAGTGCAGATTCCAAGTTCCGGTGAAATTTTTCCTTTTTCCCCATCACAGCTGTTTGAACAGTCATTTTCAGACATGCAGGACCCGTCGTGACTTCTGACTGTTCCTGATGCGCAGAGAGGAATGATGCTGGGGACACAGTCTTCTGAGGAGTCCTCGTCAGAAAGGGTGGTTCCGGCTTTGTAGAAGGAAAAACCTGGCTGGCACCTGCAGGTTCCGTCACGTTTCATGTATGAACGGTTTAAACCGATGCAGGTGCATGAGGAAGAACCTTCTGCAGAGAATGAACTTGGACCACATTTGAAGCAACCACTTTGGCCTTCTTGGTCGTTGTAGGTTCCTGGAGGACAAATTTCGCAGTCTTTTAAGGATTTTGCACCTTTCAGGGAATAGTGGTAGCCTAATGGACATGGAATGCCTGATGAACTCCCTTTCGGACAGTAGCTTCCTGAAGGGCATGGATAACCACCGTCGGTTTCTAGTGATAACGGCTGGGATTTCGAGGATCCTCTCGGGCATGCGAAACCTTCATCGCATGGAAGGCATTCTTTTTGAGAGGCGTATGTTCCTGCAGGGCATGCCGCACATGAATCTTGCACTAATATCCTTTGAGAATTAATGACATAAACAGTACCACCAGGACATTTTTGTTGTGATGAAGAACCTGGAGGACAGTAAAAGCCTTTTTCACATCTATAAGGTGGTGAGAATGCTGCAGATGTTGTTTCTGGACAATAATATCCTCCTGGGCAAGGACTAAGTTCGCGAGTATTATGATGGCAATAATATCCACCAGGACAATCTTCTTGACTTTTAGATCCTGCATCACACCATTTCCATTCTTCACAATGAGTGTGTGTTGCGCGTCCATGAGTTGAACAATAAGACCCGACAGGGCATGGATAACATTCACTTGCACTCCCAAGTCCATGAGCAGGTCCCCATGTTCCAACAGGACAAGGGAGTTCTTCGATTGAATTTTGAGGACAATAATGACCGAAACTACAAGGAAATCTGGTGAAATCTCCAATGCCTTTCTCATCACACAAGAATCCTTTAGGACAGGTTATGCAATTTTTTTCACTTGTAGCCCCTTCAATATCGGAGTAAGTCCAAGCCGGACATTCTGTAGGAAGTTGACTGCCAGTGGGGCAGTAAGACCCTGCAGGACATTTGTAAGGAACAGTATCTCCAGGAATGCAATAAAAACCTTCAATGCAAAAAGTACAGTCACTTTCTTCATCAGCTCCCTCTGAGACTGTAAATTTTCCATAAGGACATGGATCTAATTTTAAAGTCCCTTCTAAACAATAGTAGCCAAGAGGACAGGGCATTCCTACTTTACTGTCTGTGAAGGTGTAAACTGGAGTAGGACTTTCCATCCCACTTAAACAGTAAAATCCTTTCGAACACTCTCCCGCTATCACCCCTCCTGAGTTCATGTCAGTTGAGCAGTAATGTCCTGATTGGCAAGGTTTACAATTATCTTCTCTTTGAAGCCCTTGAATTTCTGAGTAAGTTCCTGAGGGACAAGGTAAAATATCATTTGTTGGACAATAAAATCCAGCTTTGCAAACAACTGGGGCTATGATTGGGTCGTTTGGATTAGTTTTTTCACAATAAAAACCTGCTGGGCAATCTATGCAAGATGATTGACCTATGAAAGGATTATATGATTTTACAGGACATGGTACTTCGTTAATGCTCCCTTCTGGGCAATAAAAACCTTTCGAGCAGATGACCGGCTGATTTGTTGATCCTTCACATGTGAACCCTTTAGGACAGATAAAACAAGAAGTCAGTCCTTGTAAGTTTCCATAGTACCCTGCAGGACATTCTCTACTTTCAAAGGATCCTTCTGGACAATAACTGCCTGAAGGACACAACCCATCATCAGGGGCTTCAGAAGTACTTCCAGCAACACAGAAAAATCCTGCTTTGCAAAGTCCAGTTTCTTCAACTGCAGCAACTTGATCACAATAATACCCTTGGGTGCAGATTAAACAATGACTTAATTCAGACATCCCAGTTAATCGATTAAATGTACCAAAAGGGCATGGTATAGGAACTGAACTTCCAGCTGGGCAGTAATATCCTTGAGGACATAACCCCCCCATAACACCATCAGAAGGTGCATTAGTATTCGACCCTTCTTTACAATAATACCCTGCTAAACAATCTCCATCCGGTTCAGCATTAGCTTCACCTTCACAATATTTTCCAGCTGGACAAGGTATTTCTTTAGAAGAACCTATAGGACAATAAGTTCCTTCTAAGCAAGTTGTATTTCTACTCGAACTTGAATACCCAGAGCAGTAGTAGCCACCTTCACAGAGGCCTGTTGGGTATGTCAATGCAATTGTTGCACAGTACATTCCTGGGGGACATATTAGGCAATGGCCTACGATGAATCTTCCTATTAATGGATTATATGTACCTATGGGACATCTGTATTCTGTAACTGAATAGGAGTAGTTTGGGCAGTAAACTCCTGTTGGGCATATCGTTGGCACAGTGACTGAAGCACCTCGACAATAAAAACCTCTAGGGCACATAAGTGCTGAGCTTTGGCCTTTTTTCCATTGATACCATCGATGACCAGTATTATATCTCACTGAACTACCGGCAGGACAGTAGGCTCCTTTAGGACAAATAATCTGTGTATTCGAAACACTTCCAGCTGGACAATAAAACCCTCCTTTACATGAACCGCTTACTGTAGCCAGTCCAGTTCCCATACAATAACTTCCCCCAGTGCATGTTTTGCAAGTTGTACTAACAGATTCTCCTGTAAGATCATTAAAAGTACCAGCTTTACATGGAATAGGAGCTACCGAGCCTGCAGGACAGTAATGTCCAAGAGGACAAAGTCCTCCAGTTCCACTTGTCGGATTACTTGTAATCGAATTCCCGCTGCAATAATAACCAGCATCACATATCCCAGTTGGAGTGCTTAAACCAGCCGAGCTGCAATAATAACCAGCTTTACATTTAATTTGTACACTTCCACCACTTGGACAGTAGAAGCCTGGATCACACTGGCGACCTCCAGTCCCTGTTGGAGTTGGGGTTGTTGAAGATCCTGTGCAAATATAGCCTCCATCACATGTGCCAGATACAGAACTTAGGCCTGATCCTGAACAGTACTTTCCAGGATCACAGGAGACGCAGAATGAAACACTTGTTGCTCCATGTATTGGGTTATATGTGCCTGATTGGCATGGATATTCTGTACTTGAAATAGTTCCTGATGGGCAATAATATCCTGCAGGGCATATATTTAAAGAATAGTCAGAAGTTCCCACAGGACAATAAAAGCCTGCTGGACATATCATGCAATCTGATTGACCTTCATTGGCTTGAAACTTTCCTGCTTCACATTGATTTGGGGATGCAGAACCTGTTGGGCAGTAACTACCTTCAGGGCATATATAACTTACTGGACGTTTAATCTTCTGTCCTGAGGGGCAGTAAAATCCTGATTCACAAAGTCCTGTAGTTCCAAATTTACCGAATCCTTCACAATAATACCCAGCAGGACACGAAAGACATGCAGAAATCGAAGTTCCATAATCATTAGGATTATAAGTTCCAGGTTTACAAGGTCTCGGAGCTGAACTTCCAGCCACACAGTAAAATCCACGTGGACAAGGCCCATATTTTTCATTAACTGTTGACCCTGGTGATTGAGTAGTGGCTCCACTGAGGCACCAGTATCCAGCATTGCAAATAATTGAAACAGATGTCAATCCACTTGAAGGACAAGCATATCCAGGAGGACAGTTAATACAATCACTTAATGCTTTCATTCCAGTAAAAGGATTATATGTTCCTGCAGGGCAATTCACCCCAGTACTCGATCCTAAAGGGCAATACTTTCCTTGTGGGCAAAAAACTCCTGCGATTCTTCCAGTGCCTGAACAGTACATTCCTGCCGGGCAGCTCAGACAAGAACTCTGGCCTTTCGCAGGGTTAAAAGTTCCTGAAGGACAAGCAGTTTGAGAAGCAGCCCCAGCTAAGGTGTAGTACCCTGCATCTGCGATGTGCTGTCTTGACATTGTTGCTCCACCTGTACAATAAAATCCTGCTTCACATAGCCCGCTGTATGTATTCGTTGCTCCTGCGCAGTATGCTCCACCTGGACAATTGGCACAATTTGCAGTGTTACTGCTTCCTGTTGTTGTCATGTACTTGCCAGGTGGACAAGGAATAGTTCTTGGAGTTCCTGTAGGACAGTATCCTGAACTTGGACAATAAACAACAGCTCCAGACGTTAATCCTCCATAAGGATTTACAGCTTTTCCAAGACAAAGATATCCTCCATAGCATGTTCCTGTCTTTGAAGTCATTCCTGTGCCTGAGCAATAATAGCCTTTAGGGCACGAGATACAATCACTAAGCCTATTCATAGAAGTTCCTGGGTTGTAGGTTCCTTCAGGGCAATTTCGAGGTGCTAGGGTATCTCCTTCGGCACAATAACTCCCAGATGGGCAAGCAATTGGTGTTGAAGAGCCAGCATTACAATAAGATCCTGAAGGGCAAGATCCACAGTCAGCAGCGCTTGTACCTCCTTCGATTAACCTATATGTTCCATCTGGGCATTGATATTGAGTTGGACTGGAACTACCTCCTGTGCAATAATATCCAGCACTACATATCCCTGTTGGCGAAGAGGCCCCAGTAGTAGAAACATAATAACCAGGCTCGACATTTATACAGTCAGAAAGACTTGCTCCGCCTTTAATTCTTCTCAATGTGCCGACGGGACAAGCTTGTGCAGATGTAGTCTGAGCATAAGGACAATAACTGCCTACGGGGCATCTATCTCTAAGATTAGTCGGATAATGATCCATATATGTAGTGCAAGCCAAACCTGCAGGGCATTTAAAGTTACTAGCTTGTGTTTGTGATGTTCTTTCTAGAGGACAGTATCTTCCGAAAGGGCAACCGTAACAGAAATTGCTTCCAAGACCGGCTGGAGAATAATACCCTTTTCCACAAGGAAATGCAAGTTTCAAACCTGGGCCAGGACATCTGGACCCTGCGGGGCAGGATGTACATGCTGTTGCTCCTAAAGCACTAGAATACGTACCCCCAAGACACGAACTTGGAATTTCACTACCTGCTGCGCAAAACTGACCTTTAGGACACATTTTGCAAAAAGCCGAGTCTTTGATTCCTTCGAATGGATTGTAGGTACCTGCTGGACAATTTGTTGGTGTTGAAACTCCTCGAGTACAATATTTTCCTGGAGGACATATAACGGCATAGGTCATACCACCTATACAGAAGTAACCAGCAGGACATGTTATGCATTGACTTGATTGAGTAAGATAGTCTTGATTACTATAGGTGCCTGGTGGGCAAATGATTGATGTTGAAGACCCTGATTCACAATAATTTCCTTCAGGACATCGGATTTTAGGATTCTGAGAGCTCATTCCTGTGTTTGGACAAGTATAACCTGCTGGGCAGTTAATGCAAACTGATGATGAAGTTCCTCCTAATACACTATTTTCTGTTCCAGCAGCGCATTCGGTCATGTTTCCGGTACCTGAACAGTATGATCCTAGTGGACATTGAAATAAACGATCATTATGTGAATTTCGAGGAAGAGGGCACCAAGTTCCAGCTGGACAGGCGAGACAACTTGAAAGACTTGATCCTCCACCATCAAAATTATAGGTAAATGGAGGGCAAGAAGTAGGTATAATAGTTCCACCGTTGACTGTACTATCACAATAAAACCCGGGTGGACATGTTTTACAGTCTGAAAGGCTTGTGGCTCGCACTCCGAAAAAATATTTACCAGAAGGGCAACCCAAAATATTTCCCCCAGCACAATAAAACCCTGGAGGACATACAAAACAATAAGGAGCACCATTAAGCGAAAAATATCCATCATTGCAAATAAGACATTGGCCCATGCCTACTGATTGCCAAAGTGGATTATAAGTACCTGCTGCACATGCGATTGGTGAAGCTAATCCGGCAGTGCAATAGTGACCTGGAGGACATTTGAATTTCTCATAGTCTCTCACGGCTCCAGGGCAAAAGTAACCAGAAGGACATGTCAAACAACTGCTGGTGCTACCTGGATTATAAGTTCCTGGAATGCAGGGCTCAGGCCATCGAACTGTAACTCCATTCATAGCTGTGATAGTTTGAGTGCAGTCAAAACCCCCTGGACAATTAAGTTGATTTGGATTCGAAGATCCTTGACTACAAGTATATCCTGAGTTACATATTGTGCATGACGTCGCTCGTGCATATGAATAAGTTCCAAAGTAGCAAGCTATCGGAGGGGAAACAGGACTTGAACAAAAAAAACCAGCTGGACAGTCAACACAATTATTTCCACTTTGATAAGTTCCAGTTTGGCAAATAGTGCAGGTCAAATCTCCAGTATTAGACACATACCCAGGTGGGCAAGGCATGGGGGGTAGTCCTTGAACACAGTAATGTTGAGCTGGGCAGGCTTGATTAGTGCAAGTTTTAAGGCCAACCTTATATGATCCAGGACAATCATATTTTAATCCTCCAGTACAATAAGACCCAACAGGACATACAACACAAGAAGACATTCCCAAGCTAGAATAAAACCCTTCAGGACACACTCCAACAGTAGCATGTCGAGAGCAAGCCACAGCATCTGGACAGGCTATGCAAGAAGCTGCTCCTGGTTGAGAATAATAACCACTTGGACACGGAGTTGCTGATCTTATTGTGGAATCTGCGCAGTAATGCCCTGCTGGGCACTGTTCGCAGTGAGTTTTGTAAGCTGAAGGGATGGATCCTGATGAACAAGATGATGGAGTCCCCCATGGGAAACCGACCTCTCCTGCATTTAGCTGAGTGCATGAAGTTGATCCTGCTAGGGAATAGGTTCCAAGTGGACAGTCAGAAGGATTGGCATTAGAAAATGCACAGTAAGACCCTGCAGGACATTCAATACAAGAAGATGAGTACCCCAAAGAATAAAACCCAGCAGCACAAGCAACTAATCCAGTACTTCCAGGGTTACATTCAAATCCAGCAGGACAAGGCAAGCACTGAAAGACCCCATCAGGGCTATATTCCCCATTCTGACATAGTTCAATGTTAATCGGAGAAGGACACCTAAAGTCAACAGGACAATTAACACACGTGAAAGTACTTGAGCTATAATACTGTCCATAAGCACAAGAAATGATAACATAAACCGTCAGATCCTTCGCTATAGAAAACTTCGAATTTCCATTATAGTCCACATCAAGTGAAGACATTTCATGACTGATCACATAAGTCCTGGTTAAAGACGTCGGGTAACTTGAAGCGCTATGCGAAAGACTCACTGTATAAGACCAGGTACTTGATAAGGAAAACGACGAACTTGATATGCTCAGGTCTGGACTACTCGCCGTCAAAGTCACTGTCACTGCAGAGGACGGGTAGGTCATCAGTTTAACAGTGTAACTACCTGACCCTCCATCATTTAAAACTGGAAATTGTGACTGAAAAAGACCTGCTGAAGACGCTTTCGCATTGACTATCACATAAGCATTAGAAGAGGCTATCGAACTTTTGTACTTTAAATCACTTGATACCACTGAATAACTAACTTCACTCAATAATGATGCCTGGCCTTTCGTCAGTCCATGAGAAGCTGAAACAATCACTGATTGACTCAAAGAGTAGTCAAATCCAGTAAAAGTCAAAAAGTTCGGACTAAAGGTAAGTCCATCATTATTGATAAAACTCACTTGAACATCACTTGAAATCGCTTGTGTCAACTTCAAAGAAAATGAACTTGAAGACCCTTCTAAAACAAAAAAATTTCCTGATAAAGAAAGTGAGCCAGGTACTCTCGAGTCCAAAACGCTGAGAGTCATGACCCCCGCCGAAGAGACCCGATCACATCCAAAGAACAAGACACGACCAGCGGCGTAAGTCGAATCACTTGAACTACTCGAATGACTGACCGTCACATCTTCCTTCGCCGTCGTCAATCCCGCAGAAATCACTGTCAAAGTCACTCCTTGCGCCGTGTTCCAATTGGCAGTAGTAAAAGTTAAACTACTTGAAGATACAGTGATAAGGGCAGTATTTCCACTTGCTATTGAAACAGTCACAGTGCTCAGAGGTTTCGAACTAAGCCGAATGGAATAACTGAAGGTTCCTATTGTTTTCAAGAAATAAGGCTCAGAAGGTAACTGGATTAGGACTGTGCTCATGAAGGCACCTTTGAAGGAAATTGACTTTGATGCTCCTCCTGCGTCACTTGCGGTTATTGTGAAGGTTCCTGATGAACTGGATGGGTCGATTATTAGGTTGTTGAATGTCACGGAACCTGATGATGTTGATAAGGATGTTGATACTCCTGTGTAGAATGATCCTCCTGAAAGAGATAATGATATTGAACGAGATGTGGAGAATAAATAGGAATTTCCGATGTATGCGTTTACGGTTAGGGAAAATGGACTTCCTATTCCTATTGTGCTCAACTTTGAAAGGGATAAACTGGTTGGAATTGAGGGGGATGAGACTGTTAGTGATAGGGCTTTTGCTAGAAGACTATATCCAGAAACAACTGGATACGCAAAATAACTACCAGCAGGCCCATCAACAGCCAAGTTAAAACTAGCAAGTCCTTCAATATCAGAGTAAACATCAACATTTCCTTGGAATTTCGCATTTTTATTGCCATATAAGTTCATGGTGACCAAGACGACCTGGGCATGAGGAATGCTGTACTTGTTATAGAGTTGGACTGAAAACGCATAACTTGTCCCTGCAACCAAACTTGAACTGCCAGAGACCCAAGCTGAATACGGAGGGCTTGCATCACTCACCACGAAAGTTGAGGAGTAAATAGGACCGTAATAAGTCGCTCCAGTCACACATTGCACCACGAGTTTACGCATTCCGGCCATCATCGGTGCTACATTTGAACCGAATGTTCCTAAGTAAGTTGATGAACTCAATGATACCACCGTTGTGCCCGTTAGTGAGCCTGCATCAATCGACAGATAGCAGGTCGGTGCTGAAACAGTGCCACTAGCAGGAGTCGCACCAGTCGTCTCATCAACCAAATTGACTGAAATCGCAGTTGAAAAAGTATTCATAAGCTGTCCCTAATTTTCCCTTACTGAGTTCGGTTGAGTTTTGAATTTTATCACATACCCAGCGAGGGCATGAGTAATCACTAAAAGAAGCATAACCATACTTTTTAACTATGAGCAAACTCTTACTTTCAATAACAGTATTAAGTGAATTTCCAATTCCAAAGCGACTTTCATCGAAAACCGCCTCTGGCCAACGACTGATTATCTCTAATCACATTGATCTACTCACTGAAAAAAATTCAATTCAACAATCAAAGACCCTTCCTAAAAAGAATGATAATCCTCAAATAAAACCAAAACTTTCCTGATTCTTAATCTAATATCTCCACAAGTCTCTAAACAAATCCTTCAACAATTCAACAATCTTTCAACTTTCATCTTTATCTAACTATTAAACCCTAAGTCCTCTTGTGAGGTCATTAAGTCTATCCATCACATTTCCAAACTGCCTTTCATCAATATTCGCAACGACCTGTTCAATCCTTGAGATCCTTCTCAAAAGTTCATCCAGCAAATTATCATCAAAATTAACATCATCCCTGCGAATCCCTCTAAACTTTTTCATCATTTGAGCAGTTTCAACACTAACATGTTTCAAATCTTCAGGAACTTGAAGAAGTTTTCTTTTTCTATTTCTCTTCTCCTCCAGTTTCTTCTCCAACAGTTCCTTTTGCCTTTTCTTCTCAGCTTCAAGATTTCCTTCAAGTTGTGCAAGTTCTTTTTGATGTTGTGCAATAAGTTGTTCAATTTGTTTTTGACTAAGTCCTTCTTTCCTCACTTTTTCCTCCAGTTCTTTCTTTTGTTTCGCTTCTAAAGCTTTTTTCGCTCTTTCAACTTCGACGAGTTTTCGATGAGCTTCGATTTCTTTTTCAAGTTCTTCTTGTTTTTCCTTTGCGAGTTTTGTCATTTCGTCTCTTTGCCTCTCAAGAGCCACAAGTCTTTCATGTGCTTCTCTTTCCATTTCTGATTGACGAGCTTTGAACTCTCGGTCAAGTTCTTGAGCTTGAGGCGAAACTGATGCGTTTATGCCTAACTTGTTGAGAGTGTCGGAAACTTCTCGCATTTGAGTGTCGAGAAGCTTTAAAAGCTCGTCGTTGCAACGACGTTGATGTTCTTTCCATTGTTTTTGGAATTCTGCTTGAGACTCTTTCTCGCCTTCTAGTAAAATTGAGGAAATTGCTTGGTTTTGTTGATCTTCTTTTAAAGCTGATAAGTATGTTGGGGCTAGTCTTGATGCTTCTGCTTTGTTGTCAAGGGCTTCGCGGAGGATACCTGCGTGAAGTTGGGCTGCACGCTTTTGTTGCTTCGCTTGAAGGTCGAGAAGCTCTTGGTCGTGCTTGTCGGAAAGCATTTGTTTTATTGTTGCGAGTTTGGAGTCTTCGGGAAGACCGTTGACTATTTCTTGTAATCTTCTAATCCTATCATCAACAGCAAGACTAACAGTATTCCCTTCAAACTGCTGATTAGTTTCCGAATGTTTATCCTGCCTTTCCTTCCTCAACCTTCTCCTCTCCTTAAGTCTTTCCGAGAGAATTTTCTTCTGTTCCGCTTCCCTACTAGCAATAGCTTCCTGCAGCGCATCATCAATTTTTTGCATATCATTTAAAATGCGATCTCTTTCAGCAGGGGTAGTAGCAAATCCAAGACTATTCGTTAATTTTTGCTTTTCTTTTTCAAGTGAGCTCTGTTTATGATCATGTTGAATTTCCGAGTTTTTCTGCATTTCCCTGAACTTCCTATCAATATTCCTTTCATCACCTTCACTAAGATCCACATTTTTTTGCACAGGTAGTTCAACTTGAGTTTCAGCTTCAATATTAATAGAAAGTTCAATTTGTTTATTCACCCTATCCAGTTCTTTATTAACCTCCGAGTGTTCCTTTACTAAATTTTCAGCTCTAAGCTGAGCCTGTCGTTTTCTTTCATTTTTTCTATCTTCAATTCTTTTCAACAAGTCCCTATGTGCTTTTCCTTTTTCATCATCAAGATTTCTTTCAAGTTTACTCATTTCAGCTTCATACTGAGCAAGGAAAACTTCTTCATTTTCCGGGTTTTTCCTGATTTTTTCAAGTAAGTCCTTTCTCATATTTTTCGCAGTATTTCCGAAGATTTTTTCACGTGCACGTCTTTTATCTTTTTCGTAGTCTTTTTCGAATTGTTGCGACATGGAATCAGCGTCTTTTACTTCTCTTTGCATTTCTTCTCGAAGGTTTCTTTCTTGTTCTTCAAGGCGTTGTTTTTTTAACATCAGTTCTCGTCTTCCGCGGTTTCTCTGATCGATGCGGTTTTTTAAGGTGTTAGCTGCGTTGACTCGGTCTTCAGCGAGTTGAGCTTCGAGGCTTGAGAAGTTGTTTTTTAACTCGTCTAGTAACTCTTGCTTTACTTTTTCAGTCATTACTGGGTCTTTTACGATCTTTTCGATTAGTCGTTGAGTTTCAGGCTCGTCTGAAGGGTTGAATTGAAGGCCTTTGGAATGGTCTTCGTTTGGAGAAGAGGCTGAGACTGATTGAAGGTGGCTTGAAGGGTTTATTATGTTGTGGATCACGCCTTTCATTTCTTTTAAGGATTTTTTGATGTTTATTATGTACTCTTTTTCTTGGGATTTTTGAAGATGCGCTCGGTCTTTTAGGAGAAGGGATATCTCACCTAATCGTCGGTAGATGTCTTCGAAGATTTGAGGGTTTATGTGGTCTACTCTACCGAATATTCCCATTTTTCCGGCGAGGTTTGGGTCCATTGGGTTCAACACACCCTGTCCGTCATTCTGCATCTTAATCAAGCTAGCATGTCTAGTAAGCATCTGTCTATAAGCTTCAATATTTTTCTGCATCATTTTCTTAAGATTCCTCCTCTGAAAGATATTAACAATAGCAACAATAATAACAAAAGTAATAAAAACACAAGTCAAGAAGAAAAAATTAATCCAGTCACTATCCTCTTTCTTATCTTTACTCTGATAAACCCCAGCACTAGTCAAAGTCTGACTCGTTCTTTCCCTTAAATAAGGACTACTACATTTTTGATAAGATTTCATAACAGTGATCATAACAATACTTTCCTTATCATCATTATTCGCAAAGACATATCTTCCAGGGTCCGAAAAAGTATATGCAAAGCTGGTGATATTTTGACCTCCATCTTCAATAAGTTTCTTCAATTCCAAGAAAGGACTATAGTCAAACTTCGGGTTCGTATTAAGCAGTGAGTCTTTCTGATACACTGGATAAGATGTTGAATTTGCCACTTCAAAGACCATAGTTTCTCCATATTCCAGGCAATAAACAGGATTTTCAATTGTTGATGAAGAGGCAAGTCGACGTCCACTTCCAGTTATTAAAGAAGGCTGGTAGTCTGACTGAAAAGCCCCGGTACTGCTCATGCTGACTGTTTTCACTCCACAATTATACCCATCAAAACATTTCGGCTTTCCAGTATAACCTGGGGTACTTTGGAAGTCAACATTTGTTGACTTACCTGTCTTTGGGTCTGTTACTTTCATTGTCCCTGAACTTGTAAGTGCAACAGTTGGAGTATTCGCTTGACATTCAGCATTGCAAACATCGTCAATACTTGCTGTGTCATCGCAAGTGCATATTCCTAGGTCAGTCGAACGCTTTCCTTTACCTCCTTGACAACTCTTAGAACAGTCGTTTTCACTGACGCAAGAACCGTCATGTGATCTGATTTTTCCTACTTCGCAAATAGGGATCACTGTTGGAACGCAGTCTTCTGGTGAGTCTTCGTCTGATGGAGTTATTCCGGCTTTGTAAAAGGAAAAACCAGGCTCACAACGACAGGTTCCGTCTCGCTTCATGAAGGAACGGTTTTTCCCTTTGCATGTGCAGGTTGTTGATGCTGAGTTTGAGTCTGAGCTTGGACCACATTTGTAACAACCACCTTGACCTTCTAAGTCGTTGTACATACCTGGCTCGCATGGTTTGCAGTCGGATTTTTTTACAGCTCCCTTATCTGAATAATAATACCCGACTGGACAAGGAATCCCTTCAGAGCTTCCTTTAGGACAGTAAAATCCAGGCGGACAAGGATATCCTCCATCATTTTCTAAAGTTTCAGGCTGTGCCTTAGAGGCTCCTTTTTCACAAGCAAACCCTTCATCACATTGAATACACTCGCTGCTATTAGAATAAGTTCCAGGAGGACAAGCGACACACGAATCAGATTCAAGTATCCTCAAAGAATGAATGACATAAACAGTTCCCCAAGGACATTTAGTTTGTTCAGAAGACCCTGGCGGACAATAATAAGTTTCATTGCATCGATATGGTGGAGATATGACGCTTGAAGAAGTAGAAGGACAGTAATACCCACCTGGACAAGGAGTTAACACTTCTGTATGTTGATGACAGTAATACCCTGCTGGGCAGGCACTTTCCTTTGTTGAACCTGTGTCGCACCATTTCCAGTCATCACAATGAGCGTGAGTTGCTCGGCCGTGAGTTTTGCAATAAGAACCTGCCGGACAGGGATAACATTCTGAGGGACTTCCTATTTCATGTCTCGGTCCCCATGTACCGATTGGACAGGGAAGTTCTGATTTAGCGTTTGCAAGGCAATAGTGCCCATATGTGCAAGGAAACCGAAAATAATCTCCAATGCCTTCATCATCGCAAAGGTAACCTTTGGGACATGCTTTGCAGGTACTTTTATCTTTTGCATTAAGAACGTCTGAATAAGTCCATTGAGGACAATAACTAGGAGACTGACTTGCTTTTTCACAATAAGCTCCAACTGGGCAGTCATAAGGAACAGTATCACCAGGAATACAGTAATACCCAGCAGAACATTCTTGGCAATCAGATTCTTCATCAGATCCAGTCGATTGAGTAAACTTTCCATAAGGACAAGGATTTAAAGTGCTGGTCCCAACAAGGCAATAATATCCCAAAGGACAAGGCATTCCAACTTCCGAGTCAGTATAAACATATGAAGGGTTATCAACTGACATGCCACTCACACAATAATATCCCTTTAAACAGTCACCTTTGATAACTCCTCCATGTGTTGAATTACTATTACAATACTTTCCAGAAGAGCAAGGTTTACAATTATCTTCCCTTTGCAAGCCCTGAATCTCTGAATAAGTTCCACTTGGACATTGATTAAGTTTGCTGTTAGTACAATAAAATCCTGCTTTGCAAGCAGTGGCTTTATCAATTGGATCATTGACAGCTTTAGTGCAATAAAATCCATCAGGACAGTCAAGACATTCTTTTTGTCCTTGGAAGGGATTGTAAGTTTCTTCATCACAGGGTTGTTCAGTGTCAGATCCTTCAGGACAATAATGCCCGATGCTACAAATGACTGGGTCGTCAGTGCCTCCTTGACAAGTGAACCCAGGAGGACAAATGAAACATGCTGCAAGGCCTTTAAAGTTTCCATAATAACCTTTATCACATGAAACTGGAGTCGCTGACCCTGTTGGACAATAGCTTCCCAGAGGACAAAGTCCATCATCTGGTGTTTCTGAGGTACTTCCTGCTTCACAATAGAAACCTGCTTTACATGAACCTTTAACGGCAGTCGCTGCTAGTTCGCTACAGTATTTCCCTGCCGTGCAATCAGTGCAATCTGAATCTAATGACTTCCCTGTATGAGAATTAAACGTGCCGATTGGACAAGGAATAGGAGTTGCAGTCCCTTCTGGACAGTAGTAACCTTGTGGACATATTCCTCCTCCATCTGAACTACTTGCAGGTTGACTTTTAATAGCTGTTAAAGTGCAATAATATCCTGCAGCACAATTTCCATCTGGTTCAGGATTGTTAGTCCCTAAGCAATATTTTCCAGCATCACATGGAATAGGAGATGCAGATCCTTCAGGGCAGTAATATCCTTCAGGGCAGTTTGTTTGAGTCTTTGAAGTTGAACCTTCAGGACAATAGTACCCAGCGTCACAATTTCCTGATGGCAGAGTCAAGGCTGTTCCAGAACAATACTGTCCAGCAGGACAAGTGACACAATCACTTGATTGATATCTTCCATCTAAACGATTGTACTTACCAGCTGGACAAGGGTTTGTTGTGTAAGTTGCAGAGTTTAAAGGACAGTAGTAACCTTCTGGACAAATCACTGGAGTTGTTGTTCCTGTTCCTGAACAGTAATAACCGGCTGGACAATCTAAACATGTGGATTGAGCTTCAGATGGTTGATAGTAACCTGCTGTACATGCGGTTTGACTTCCTGAATTTGATGGACATTTATATCCTGCATTACATTTATTTGCTTTATTGGTTACACTTCCTTGTGGACAATAATATCCAGCTGAGCAATCACCAGTTATTCCGCTGTTTCCTGTTCCTTCACAATAATATCCAGCTGTACAGGCGATACAGGCAGTAGATGAGGTACTTCCTTCATTTGGATTATAAGTTCCTGCTGAGCAAGGACTTGGCTGTATCGAACCCTCTACGCAATAATGTCCAACAGTGCACTTTCCCCCAGTTGAACTCGTTGGATTAGCAACTGTTGAAGATCCAGTACAATAATACCCAGCTGAGCACTTCCCTGTCGGTGCACTTAAACCACTAGTGCTGCAATAATATCCTGCTTTACATTTAATTTGTACGCTACTTCCACTAGGACAGTAATATCCTGCAGTGCATTGACTTCCTCCAGTTCCTGTTGGAGTAGCTGTCGTTGAAGATCCAGTACAAATATACCCTCCACTACAAGATCCGCTCACTGCTTGAAGACCTGTTGATGAGCAGTACTTTCCAGGATCACATGCGACGCAGAATGTATTATCAGTAGCTCCTAAAATAGGATTATATTTCCCAGCAGCACAAGGATACTGGTATTGAGAAACTGTTTTAACAGGGCAGTAGTGGCCTTTCGGGCATACATTTGATGAGAAATCAGTCGTTCCAGCTTCACAATAAAAACCTGCAGGACACTCTAAACACTCTGACTGACCTTCATTTGCCTGATAATATCCAGGATCGCATTGAGTTTTATCTGAAGAACCAGTCACACATTTATACCCAGCTGGGCAAATATAATCAATAGGTCTTTTCACTTTTTGTCCTGTAGGGCAGTAAAACCCTGCTTCACAATCTCCAGAAACTGCACTCTGTCCGAATCCTTCACAGTACTTTCCCGCAGTGCAAGAAATACAAGCTGAACTCGAAGTTCCTAAAGTATATTGATTAAAAGTTCCTGGAGGACAGGGCCTTGGAGCTGAGCTTCCAGCAATGCAATAATGTCCAACAGTACATGGTCCATACTTATCAGCTTCATATGAAGGTGTTGCACTTGAGGCTCCAGAGAAGCACCAATACCCAGCTGAACAAGGAGTCAATGACCCAACTGATGAAATACCTGTCGTTGTGCAGGCATATCCTGGGGGGCAGCTGATGCAATCTGATATAGCTTTCATTCCTGTAAAAGGGTTATATGTTCCTGTTGGACAAGCAGTACCTGAACCTGATCCCTCCGGGCAGTATTGACCAGCAAGGCAAATAGTCCCTGCTATATTTCCAGTTTCAGAACAGTAAAGGCCAGCTGGGCACTTTTTACATGAACTTTGGCCTTTGGCAGGGTTATAATATCCTTCTGCACACGGTATTTGTGAACTAGCTCCAGAATTTGTATAGTATCCTGCATCAGCAATATTTTGTCTTGATGTTGATGCTCCGTCTTTGCAGTAAAAGCCAGCTTCACAGTCTCCTGAATAAGTATTTGTTGCACCTGCACAGTACTTTCCATCTGGACAGGTATTGCAGTTAGTTGAGTCAGTATTTCCAGTCGTTCCCATATATTCACCTGGAGGACATGGAATAGCTCTTGGAGTACCTACTGGGCAATACCCTGTGTCAGGACAAGTTGTGCTTCCTCCTGAAGAGGTTCCTCCATCAGCGTTAACTGCTTTTCCAAGACAAAGTTTTCCAGCATTACATTCCCCAGTCTTAGAAGTAGCCCCAGCAGTAGAGCAATAATATCCTTTAGGACAATCAATACAATCTGCTTCTCTGTACATAGAAGTTCCTGGGTTATAAGTCCCTGCTGGGCAATTCATAGGACTACTGCTATCTCCTTCAGGGCAGTATTGTCCAGTGGGACAAGATGAAGGAGTAGAGGTTCCAGGATCACAATAAGACCCTGCTGGGCAACTTCCACAGTCACTAGACGAAGTTCCTCCTGTAATAAGTCGATACGTTCCATCCGGGCAAGAGTTTTGAGTAGCAGTAGTACTTCCTCCAGTGCAGTAATATCCAGCATCACATTCCCCAGTCGGTGAAGAAGCTCCAGTGCTAGAAACATAATACCCTGCTTCAACACTAATACAGTCAGATGAAGAGGCACCTCCTTTAATCCTTCTTAAAGTTCCAGCAGAACATGAAGTTTCAGTTGCAGTCCCTGCAGTGCAATATTTTCCAGCTGAACATCTATCGTAAAGATTTGTTGGGTAATGGTCTGTGCCTGAAGGACAGTAAAGACCTGCAGGACATGTGTTTGAAGATTGAGCTGAATTAGTTGTGGCTTCAACTGGACAGTAATAACCTGCTGGACATGTTGTGCATGATGTTGCACTTGATGAGGAGTATTTACCTTTACCGCATACAAATGGGTCGGACCAACCGGTTAATTCGCAGTAGTATCCTGCTGGGCAGCTGGTGCAAGATGAGGATCCTAGAGAATCTGTGTAGGTTCCAGCTGAACATGCAGTCGGTATAGCATCTCCAGATACACAAAAGTATCCTTTGGGACATTTTAAACAATCATCAGAATTTGTCACTCCCCGTTTCGGATTATAAGTTCCATCTGGACAATTCGTTTGAGATGAAGCGCCTCTTGTGCAGTATCTACCTGGTTTACAAATAATAGGATAAGTCATTCCTCCAGGACAGTAGTATCCCGCTGGACATTTGGTGCATTCACTAGACTGAGTCAAGTAATCTCTGTAGCTATAAGTGCCTGCTGGACAGTTTGTCGCTGCACTTGATGCTGCAGGACAGTAACCTCCTTGAGTACAGGGTATTTTCGGATTTAGTGAGCTTGTTGAAGTCTCTGGACACATATACCCACTCGGACAATCAACACAAGTAGATGAAGAAGTAGCAGAGGTACTATCACTATAAGTTCCTATAGAGCACTCGGTGAAATTCGACCCTGAAGTGCAATAAGCCCCAGCAGGGCAAGAAAACTGACGATCACTATAAGCATTAACAGGTAAAGGACAGAAACTTCCAGCAGGACAAGCAGTGCAATCTGACTGCTGAGTAGCTCCAGTTGTTGTTCTCAAGTAGTACTTTCCACAAGGAGTAGGTACAATTGTTCCACTTGAAACTGTTGAATCGCAATAATAACCAGCTGGACAAGATTTGCAGACAGATGATGATGTTCCTCTTACTCCGAAGTAATAAGTTCCTGAAGAACAACTGCTCTTTGTGCCGCTTGAACAGTAACTACCTGGAGGACATACAAAACAATAAGGCGCTCCTTGGAGTGAATAATAACCATCTGCACAAGTACTGCAGGCTGATGAATCAGTCTTTTTCCAGTCAGGATTATATTTTCCTGCAGCGCAAGCAGTTGGAGCTGAAGCAGCTGCCGGACAGTAATGGCCTGGAGGACATGGGAACTTTTCATAATCTCTAACTGCTCCAGGGCAGTAGTACCCAGCGACACAGTCAGAACAGGCACTTGTAGAGCCTGTGTTGTATTTTCCGAGAGCACAAGGCACTGGCCATCTCACTGTAACCGAGGTCATTGCAGTAATTGAACCGGTGCAGTCGTATCCACCCGGACAATTTAGCTGAGTAGCACTGCTGGATCCTTGCCCACACGTATATCCTGAGCTACAAATAGTACATGAAGTTGCTCCAGCACTTGAATATGTTCCGAAATAGCAAGCAATTGGTGGAGTCACTGGATTAGGACAGAAAAACCCGGCAGGACATTCCACACAAGTATTCGCATCTTGATAGTATCCTGAAGAGCAAGCTGTGCAAGTAGTAGATCCTAAATCTGATATATAGCCAGGCGGGCATGGCAAGGGAGGCAGCCCGGCGATACAGTAATGCTGAGCTGGACATCCTTTGTTGGTACAATCTTTAAGCCCGATATTATAACTACCTGAGCAACTAGCCTTAACTCCTGAAGCACAGTAATACCCTGCAGGACAAACAACGCAAGAACTAACTCCTGCATCTGAGTAAAAACCATCTGGACAGGTGCCGACCTGAGCAAATCTTGAACAAGCAACTCCAGATGGGCATTGAGTGCAAGAACTTGCTCCCCCAGCTGAATAGTATCCAGTGGCACAAGGAGTAATGGTTCTAGAAGTACTGGATGAGCAGTAGTGGCCTGCTGGACACTTCTCACAATGAGTTTGATAAGCAGAAGGAATATACCCAGAACTGCAAGTTGTTGCTGATTCCCAAGGGAATCCGACGTCTCCTGCTGTTCGAGTTGTACAAGATGTAGCTCCTGCAGAAGAATAAGTTCCTAAGGGGCAGTCAAAAGGAGGAGCTGCTGTATTCGAACATGCTGAGCCTGCAGAGCATTGAGTGCAAGAAGACGAAGATCCTAAAGAGTAGTATCCTGAACCGCAAGCTACTTTCCCACTTGATGATGGGTTGCATTCATATCCAGGAGGGCAAGGAATACACTCAAAGACTCCTGAATCGCTGTATTCTCCAGCAGAGCAGATGGTTTTTGTTAGAGGATCAGGACATCGATAGTCAGTTGGGCAACTAATACAAGTGTAAGTAGTTGAATCATAGTACTGGCCATAAGAGCAGGTATTAACAACATAGACTGTGAGGTCTTCTGATATTGAAAATCTTGAGTTTCCATTATAATTACTGTCACTTGAACTCATTGAATGAGTGATTGTGTAGGTTCGAGTAAGCGAATCTGGATATGATGAAGGATTATGAGATAGGCTAATTGTTGTAGAGGATGTACTCGAAAGAACTACTGAATTTGGAGATACAACAAGTTCTGAACTGCTTGATGTCAAAGTTACTGTTACAGAACTTGAAGGGGTTGTATTCAGGTTAATAGTATAGGCCGAAGTTGATGATGCTTTTTCATTAATCACTGGTATGTTTGATTGAGTCAAACCTGCACTAGAAGATGCTGATGATACAATCACGTATGAACTACTCGAAGCTATCGCAGACGAATAAGCTGTATCACTAGAAGAAATCGAATATTTTATCTCCGTCAGTAACGATGACGATGACCCTGTCAACCCCCTGCTCGCAGTAACAGTAACAGTTTGACTAGTCGAGTAATCACTACTTGTAAAACTGAGTGAAGAAGGAGAAAAGCTTAATCCATCAGAATTAGAAACCGTGACAGTAACACTACTGGAAATAGATTTTTTCAATGCAACAGTAAAAGTTTTAGTAGACCCTTCTTCACAATAAAAGTCTCCATCCAACACAAGACTTCCAGGGACCTGAGTATCAAGAACAGTGACAGTCAAGACCCCATTACTAGAGCCGACGCGGTCACATCCGAAATAAGTGACGACTCCTGAAGAATACGCAGTGTCACTACTGCTTGCTGCATGCGTGATGCTCACATCATGACTGGAACTTGTTACTCCTCCTGAAATGACTGTTAAAGTCACTGTCTGGCTTGTGGCGTAGTTTGAAGAAGTAAAGGTCAATGAACTTGGAGATACTGTTATGATGCCTGTTGTTCCACTGGTGATAGACACAGTCACGTCAGACAGGGGCTTTGTGCTTAAGTAGATGGAATATGTATAGGTTCCGACTGTCTTCAAGAAGTAAGGCTCTGAGCTCATGCTGATCATTACTTTTGTACCGAAACTTGCTGTTAGAGATAATGAAACTGTTGCTCCTCCAGTAGCGGTCGCTGTCAAGGTATATGTTCCTGCTGAGTTTGAAGTCCCCAAGATCACGTTTGAGAAGGTTATGCTACCTGAGGATGTTGAACCTGAAGTTGTGGCACTTGAACTGAATGAACCTGAAGAGAGAGTTAGAGTTATCGTAGTGCTAGTGGTATAGGAGCCTTTGTTTCCCACGTATGTTTGAACTGTTACTGAAAAGGCACTTCCAATAATCACTGGCCCTGGATCTGTGATTGTCAAACTCGAAGGGCTTGATGCTGCAGAAAGTGTTAAAGATAATGCTCTAACGAGGATTGTGGTTCCTGATATCACAGGGTACAGGTAATAAGTTCCAGCTGTCCCTGATACTGTTAAACTAAACGAGACCAATCCAAGTGAATCAGTTGATGATGAAGTAGTTCCTCCTAAGAGACCGTATTCACTTCCATAAATTTTCATTTCTACTGTTGTAACTGTCGAGTAAGCGATAGAGTAGCTGTTAAACAACTGAACACTTACAGTTAAACTTGATCCTGATGAAATTGAAGTTGATGATGCGGAAGCAGTAGCAGTGTATGGAGAACTTGTATCAGATACCACAAAGGTTGAAGAATATGCAGGACCGTAGTACGTGGATGAACTGGAAATATAACACAGGACAACTAAGTATCTCTGCCCAGCCATGAATGGTTTTAAACTCGTATATGACCCTGTATAAGCCGATGATGACACAGTCTTAACAGTTGTTCCTGAAAGTGATCCATGGTCCATCGTCATGTGGCAAGTTGAAGATGCTATTGCACCAGCAGAGGGTGCGGCACCTGTCGTATCATCAACAATCGCAATGCTGATAGTTGACAAGCTATTTCCAATTGTAACCTAATTTTCCATTACTGAACTAGGCTGGGTGGTGAACTTGACCACATAGCCAGCCCATGCTTGAGTTAAAAGAAACCAAAGCACAACCATATTTATATCAGAACAAAAATCCAAAAAAATGCCAATCAAAACAAAATACCCTAAAATTTTCCCAAATAATTCAAAAAGATTTAAACTTCAAATCATGAACCCAGAGCCACAACTTAACTTCCTCTAATCCAAAACCCTTTTTATAACCCTTCGAAAATGGAAAACGTTGATATCCTCTGCATAAACTGTGAAAACATGATCAGCCCTGAGAAGCTTTCAGCACATTCTTCAATCTGCCTTGCGCCAACTCCACAAATTTTAAAGCTTTCTACACTTTCAAGTTTAAAACAAGTGAATTTTCGACTTGATAAGTTGAAATGCGCGATTGAGTCAATCATTCATGATACTCCGAAACCGCTGACAACAGATGAAAAAGTTTTATTTTTATTTCTTTCAAGAAACATCTCTGAAATTATTCAATGTTCAGAAGCGATTCATTCTAATTGGGAAAAAATTAGCGAAATTTCATCAAAAATTGAGAATTATCCCCAAGATTTTATTTCTTCTTGTGTAACAGTTTATCTAGAGAGAGTCAACTTACTTGCAAAGCTTAAGACGGAGTTTTTGGTTAAGGAAGCTAAGGCTCAGGAGGCTACTTTGAGCTTTGGGTATTTTTCTGAAGGGAAAAGTTCGCTTGTTGATGGAAATATCAGAAAAATTATTGATACTCGACAGTCTTTAGGGGATACTGAATTGAAAAATGATTTTAATGATGTTTATTCGGTTGTGGATGATGTGCAGTCTAAGTGGAGTATTAATAGTAGCTTGATGTCACCTAGGGAATTGCTTATCGGTCCTGAAACCAGTGAAATAGACCAGATGATGACTGAACACCAGCAGTTTATCAGCCAGAAAAGTACAGAAGACCTTCAAAAGTACTTCTACTCCAAATGTCTCGTAAAAAAATTATCCTTCAACTCAAGACATCTGGCTCAGTTCATCCAAATACCAGATCTCTACCGAAAAGCAAAAGATCTAAAACTGCCAGTTGAGATGTGGGAAGAGTTCATAAAAGATCAATTTGAACATCCAGATCATTGGGTAAAGAAATAATTAATTTTTGCTTAGTTAGTTTAAAATCTTTCAAAACCTCTTATTTAAACCAAGTGTAAAAATTAATTAACCTTCAACTTTAATAATCTGTGCAAATGTACTCCTCATCTCTGACACCTTCTAAAAAGCCAATCGACCAATGCAAAGACATGTTAAACGAAGTGAACACGATGTTAAAACTAGTAAAATTCGGATCAGCACCTAAAAAAATATCTTTCTGTAAAAAGCCTCTTCCCTCAGAATTCACAAACGCGATGAGCATCTTAAAAGCCCGAGTCACTCAAGGTGTAGACTCTCCAGGTAGTTACGAGTCTTCTCGATTAAAACTAAACTCGCCATCTTCCCTAGGCCCAGGTCACTACTTCAAGCAAAAATTAAACGAATCTCAAAAACTTCCCCGTCATCTGACCTTAAAAGACTTCGAATCACGGGTAAAATCGAATTCAAAGCAAAAGTCTTCAATAAACTTGCGGTCCTCTCACCCGAGGTCTCCTCGAGAGCACAACATGAAGGTGAAGGAAAGACTAGAAAAAAGAATAGAAATTTTTCATATAAACAACATCAGAAAGCGAGACAGGTTTAAAACTCAAATTAATACTCAGATGGCTGACTCAAAAAAACAGTACTTCAATGAATTGATGAGAATGTTTTACCCACTCGCTGTTCTTTATGGGTTGAATTTAATAGTCAAACAAAAAATCATTTTCACAAAAGTAGAGATTATTTAGATTATCAAGAAAAAAAGCAAATTTTTACTCGGTTTTCTTTTCTGGGTCTCAAAGTTTCTTGGAAGTTCAAGAAAAATGTTGAAGAAAATCAGGAGAAATATCGCGACTAAGGTCAAATTTAAGTAGAACATTGAATGTATCACTAAACCTTTTTTGAGGTTTGTTACTAACAAGAGGCAGAGTTATAAGACAAAGGTTTTGAAACATGTCAAGTTGATTTTAAGGAGTAATCTCTTGGTCTTGCTTTTGTACAGGTTTCTGAGATATGTTTGTTTTATTCAGGCGTCGTTTAGGAGGTATAGAATTATTAAAACTACAAGGTTGCAGGTTTTGATGAAGAAAATTAATCAGAAAGGATTTACACTTGTTCATTTTTGGAATTCTAGCTCGGTTAATCAGAAATTTGATGTTTTAATCAGGTTTTATAGGGAAGAAGCTTATAAATACTCGAAGGCCAAGTCGAAGTATATGGATGATACCTCTGCTGTTAATAAGAAGTTTTCGAGGAACTTTTCGTTTTGGAATAATGATAGCTTTAATCAAGCTGCTGGCAGAAACTTTAATTTTGTTTTGCCTGACCCTCCACAATTCGACATCCTCTCTAAAATAGACCAATTATCCCAATACATAAACTCATTCGACTACCGAAGCCGTAAAAAGCGTTTACTTCGAAGCACTCACAATGAAAAAAGTTATTATTAATGTAAATACTCATTTTCTTACTAAAAAGTTTTCCATGCATTTTTCCATAGCCTTATACATAGGAGGCAAAGCCGAAGCAGTAGCTTTCAAAACAAACTTATGAGCCATATTCCCTCCAAAGTTTCCTTTAGTACAGCTAAAAATCCTACTTTTCCAAACCGGGTCTTCAACCGCTTTAAAATAATACCCAGCGACATAAATTTTCATTCGAGTTATATTTTCCATCTCCGGGTACTGTTCAAGGTGACAACTCTTACTGACCAGCATAATTCCATCATTTTTCTCAAACTTCTGACTGACAATAACTGAGTCTCTCTGAGAAATCGCGATGACTTTCTTGAACCTCATGTAAGTATAAAACTCTTCTGACCCTTGCCCTGGCATTTCTTCGATTTTTTCTAAGTTTTTATCCCAAAGTTTCCGCTGGTCCAAGTCGCGAAAATAAGAATAAAGTGAATCTGGGGAAAACTTACTGTTCCAAGTCGATTTTATTAAAAAACCTTCTTCGAAAGTAGTACCATAGATCAAGATACCTTCTTTTTCTAAAAGCTTTTCGCAGTTAAACTCGAGAGGCTCCAGGTAAAAGTTGAGGAATTCTGAAGGGTCGACAAGATATAAAATTGGGTCTTGCTTTAAAGGCTCTTCGATGATTTCAGGCTTTTCTTCCTTGACAGTCACGCCGAAGTCTTCGAGTTCAAGGTATTGAAGGCTTTTTTTGCGTGACAGGTGAAGGAAGATCAAGCAGTAGGAGCACTGGTCGCAGAGTTTTCCGCTAACTTGTCCCATTTTTATGGAAAGTTTGAAAGGGTTGAGGGATAATGGCTTATTTGAAGTATTTTGAAAGAGTTACGAATGAAAGATAATTTTTGCATATTAAGAAAATTAAAGGTTTTGATGATTACAAGATTTGATAAAAATGTTTTAATTAGTTTTTTATGTGAAAGTTTTTATAGTTTTCTTGAGGTTATATTGGTTGAGGGCTTTCGATAAAACTTAACAGATTAAAAATGAAAAAGGCTCACTCAAAAAAACTCAGCATTCCCTGCTTTTTTGAAGAACCTAAAGCCAAAGTACCTTCAAATGCAACGAAAAAAGTAGTCAACAAGTATAAAACTTCGAAAAACAGTCCAAACTCGTCGATACTCTCTAAGGTAAAAAAAATCACATCTTGTGTTAAGACCACCTCCAGGCAGCCTAGTCCTCGGGTCTTCATGTCTTGCAACTGCAGCCCTCCTAGATCTGTGAAGACAAAAAATAGCAATCAGGTCGTCAAGAAGAAAAAAGTATCTGCTAAGAAAAGTTCTAAGACTGATGAAAAACTCTTTATTCTCACTGGGGAAAATTTGAAATATGCGCCGAAGATTTATGATAATCAGCTGTTTGTTGATGTTTATGATGAATTTGGAAGACATGATCGACTTATGGAAATTCAGGAATCGATTACTAGTGATAGGGACGTAGCCCCTGTAATTATTTTCACAACTGGTCTAATGAACAACATTGAGCTAGAAGGTCCTCGTCCTCCAGGTAACAGTTTCGAAGAGACATGTCAAGACTCAGACAGTCTCCCCAAAGTACCAGCAAAACTCGACCTATTCGCTAAACTCGAAAAAATCGCAAAAGCTCAAAAAGACCTTGACGACTAGTTAAATAATCTAATAAAACTCTCCCCTCCTTATCTAAAACAATACGAAACCGTCAAATCCTCCAACAAAAAACAATCAACTTATAAATTCATTCCAGCCGAAGCCTCATTAAAAACCATCTCAAATCCATTCTTTAAAAACGAGTTCCCCTTAAAGAACTGGTCAACAGTCAACGCGAAAGCGTTTTCCAGCATCTTCGGAATCAAGACTTCTAAATAAGGACTAACAAGCTCTAAGCAAGGATTAGTATTAACTTCAATAAGCCAAGGTTTATAATTCGAGTCAATCATGAAGTCATATCCAAGCACCTCAAAGCACTGAATTTTTTTACTTGGGTTTAATTTTTCATAAGTTGCTAAAACAGTGTCTAAAACGATTTGCTTCATGAGAGGAAGAATGTCTTTAAAGAAGTTGACATTTTTATCGAAAGTCTCGAGGTATTCTTGTAGTTGTTCATAAGAGAGTTTGTTTGCGTTTTCGAACTTTCCGTAGCCTATTGAAAACTTTTGGATTGCGTCGTTGGTTAAATGGATGAATTGGTTTTTTACGTTTTTTATGTTGTATTTTTCACAACATGTCCTGATGTAGCCTTCTTTGTAAAAAAATGCTTGGGTGTTGCCTTGGAAACTTGTTACTAATGCGTAACATCGGATGTCGAACTTACGGCCAAGGTAAAGTAAAGGCTTTTCGATGTACTTTTGAACTATGAATGTACGCCCGTATTCTTCTGAAAAATCGTTCACGCTTTCGATTATTTCTTCGATTTTTGAACAGACTCGGATACCGAAACCTCGATTTGTATTTTCACCTGGTTTTATTATCCAGATGTTTGGCTGGTCATTCCGTTGAAATTCCATAAACTTTGCATAAAACACTCTAAATATACTGTCATAAGACCCTACTTTTACATGATAAGTAAGTGGAATTCTCGTGAAAGGGTCAACATTATTTTTCTTATAATATCCACACATATTATAAAACAATTGTTTTTTCCAAGCAAGTTCAAAATTCCCAGGCAATTTATTATAAAGTTTGATTTTCGACATATCCAGTTCTTGCTTAGGACTAACTTCATAACAAAAATTTTCAGGAATATTCGAATAATCTTCCAAAACATTTTTACTAAGATTCACATTTTCCGCTTTATTAACACAATGCAAAATAGGTAAAACATTAAAGCTAAGCCAAGGAGTCCAAATAAAATGAGCTCTTTTAAAGCAATAAATCCTTTTCCACATCTGCCTTCTCTTCATAATATCAACAACCAACTCCGAGTTATTCCCAGGTGCGATGTAAAACTTAAACCTATTAATTCCTTCATTCTTGGTAAAAAAACCATTACTCTTCTGAAGGGCTTTTAAAAGTTCTTCATTATTTTTTCCCCATTTGATTCCTTTGATAGTTTTAAAAAATCCAAATTTTTGTATTTTTTTCGAAGTTCTTAAATTTTCATTTTTCGCTGAACTGCTCTTGTCACGAGCCCTTGACCTTGAAAGGTTATTTGAGCTAAAACAAGACTTTTCTAACTTTTTTCTATTAATCGGAGTAGTCCTTGATTCCGGTTCTGATTTTTTCTCTTCATTTGAAGGGACTTTGCCCACTGCTGAGTTGATGACTCTTCTTGAGTAGTTCAGTTTAAAAACTGTTTTACATGAAGTGCCTTGATCTTCTTTAAGTGAAGACTTCGCCTTGTTTGGAGGAACTTTGCGAAAAATGCAGTTACTTGACAAGGACCTGTTCAGAGGCTGTTGTTTTAGTTCCATTCAAGATTATTAATTTAGAGATGTCAAGAAATCTTGAGAGACTCGCTGTTGAGGATGAGCT
Organism: Stentor roeselii; assembly: GCA_006503475.1. Taxonomy (NCBI): domain Eukaryota; phylum Ciliophora; class Heterotrichea; order Heterotrichida; family Stentoridae; genus Stentor; species Stentor roeselii. The sequence continues at coordinate 77,898 of RSEH01000069.1, read as the reverse complement.
GTTAAAAGGCTCATTGCACGGAACAGGTCGAAGGAATTTTTTACTTTAAAAAAAAGGCTTTTTTTAGAGGACTCTTGAATAAGGTGACTGTGAAAAATATGCAAATTTTCAGTATTTTTGTTTTCCTTACCGATTGATACGAAATCGATGAAAACGTCTGGCAATTGATTAAGATTTTCAAGTAGACCTTCGATTTCAGCATCTCCAAATATTATGATAAATTGATAAATCATGGTTTCATTTGGAGATCGACTTTCAAGAATCTTTGAAATTATCGACTCACAACTTCCAAATCGATCAAAATCTAAAGAATCGATTTCAGATCGAAGTTGGTCAATATCAGAAGTACCCTCATTTATTTTCAAGCTCTTCACAATTGAAAACTTATGAAAACTCGACATCTGCGCTTTTGAAAGAACAAAGACTTTTAACGCATCTCTAAGTAACTGAAAGTTAAAATTTTTTCCACCTTCTTGATTTTCTTCTCTTTGCAACCCAGCAAAAACAAAGAAAATCATTTGACCCTCATTTTTCACCATCATCCTTTTTTCCATTATAACTCAATCTCCAATAACCCTAAATAAAAAATGGGATGTTGCCAAGAACGAGTTCACCGATGTTTTGAAATAATTAACAACGAAAAAGCTCCAGACATGATAAGAAGTGCTGCTTCAAGTCTCGAAGAAAGACTATCAGAATTCTTTTTTCCAATTCGACAACAAGTTTTTGTCCATTCCTCGAAAGGTTTAATAGAAGAGACCTACAAGATGAGTGAGATCATTGGAAGTGGAAGTTTCAGTTCAGTGCGACTTGCAACGCACATCGAGACATCAATAGACAGAGCTGTGAAAATCATTGCAAAAAACGTTCTAACAGACGACCAGACCCAAAACCTGGTAAATGAAGTAGAAGCTTTGAAGTCTTTCGACCATCCGAACATCGTGAGGATCATCGAGGTGGTTGAAGACAACTTCAAGTTAAACATAATCACAGAACTTTGTAAAGGTGGAGAGCTTTTTGACCGTATTTTCAAAAATCGTCCATTTACAGAGAACACAGCAGCGAGATACATGTTTCAATTGTTCTCAGGTCTGATACACATTCATCAAAAAGGCTTTATCCATGGCGACTTGAAACCTGAAAATATTCTTCTTTTAACAGAAGCTGGGGACTCTTTACTTAAAATTATTGATTTCGGGATAAGTAAACAATGCACAGGGAAATGTAAACTTAATCGCTTTATAGGAACTGTAATTTTCACTTAGGCTTATTATGTCGCCCCTGAGGTGATTGAAGGGTCTTATGACAGTAAATGTGATGTTTGGAGTGCAGGGGTCATTTTGTACATCATGTTGTCAGGAAAAGTCCCTTTCGCTGGGCAGACGGAATCAGAGATTTTTAAGAAGATATCAAGAGGAGTTTTCAGCTTCTCAGGTAGTCAATGGTCCAACATCTCAAAAGAAGCCAAAGAGTTCATCACAAGACTTTTAAGCAAAAACATTGAAAAACGCCCTTCAGCTGAAGAGGCTTGGAACGATGACTGGATCCAGCAAAGGTCGAAAGGAATGATTGAAGATAACCTTGTTGATGAAAAAGCTCTGAAAAAACTCGCAGTTTTCAGGTCAACATCTCGACTTCAACAAGCAACTCTTCAATATATCGCTTCAAACCTCACTGCTAGTCAACAAATTGAAGAACTTCGGAAAGCTTTCGTGAAAATTGATAAAAATGGCGATGGACACCTGAGTCCTCTTGAACTTAAACTTGGGTATCAAAATATTACTTTGAGTTCTGCTATTGGACTTGCGGATATATTGAAAAATTGTGATAGTGACTTGAATGGAATGATTGATTATAATGAGTTTATCACTGCTACTATTAATTGGCAGAAACAACTTAGTCAACAAATACTTGAAAGTGCTTTCAAGGCTTATGATCGAGATAAAAATGGAACTATTTCGGTTAATGAGATTAAAATGTTTCTTGGAGCGGATGATGGGGAACTTGATCAGGTTTGGATGAAGATTTTAAGTGATGCGGATACTAATGGAGATGGAGTTATTGATTTGGAGGAGTTTAAAAATATTATGTTAAGTGAAATTAATGCGTAAGTTAGGTTTTGTTTGGTGGCTTTTCACTTAGCTCTAGGTATTTACCTCGGTCCATTATTTTCCATTCCAACCCATATGTGTTTTTCTTATTATAGCTATGCAAAACATTAAAAATTTCATTTCTAAAAATCGCATTTGGCAAGTTCTGCCTTTTCTTTTTCGAGCACTTAAAGTTAACTTTCCCTTTCATCACAACAATAATAAAATTCATTACAAGTGCAACAATAAGCAAAGGAAAAGCAACAATTTCAAGTTTAACCTGTTTTAAATAATAAACCTTGGCAATCATGAGTATCATAAAGGTTAAAATCAAGAAAATTTCAACAAAAAGAATCCTAACAGCCTGAGAATATTTTAGTTTAAAGTCGATATTTTCACTAGATTGTCTTTTATCCTTACAAGAATTTACCTGATCAACAACATGATTCACTTCCGACAACAAAACATGAGTTCTTCTGATGAAATTCTGAAATTTCTGCCGATCCGAAGGAAAACTCGGGAAAATAAACTGTTGAGAATCTGGGTCGTATTGAAAAATGATTCTATTTTCCATTAGTTATATTTTAATTAACACCTATTTTTCAAGTCTTTCGAGATTTTAGTCTTCAAGAAGCCGAGTTCTTTCTTTATAAACTTCATTTTTTTTGTAGTGCAATTTTCACATTTGAACCCACCACATGAACATTTAGATTTTTCTTCGTTGTTTAAGATTTTCCAGATCCTTTTTATGTTTGACTGGTTTTCTGTTAGTCTTGAAACGATTTTACCGAATTCTTCTTCGACTTCTTGTTTAATTTTCACTTTTTCTTGAATTTCGTTCGTCTTTTTCACCTGCAACGCTCTTTTCAGCCTTTTCTGTCTCAAACTGAAACTTTTGAGACTGTAAAAAACATCTAATTTTAACCGTCCTGTGTAAAAATTTAAAGCTTTTACCGACTGGCATTTAGAAAAGTTTCTTAAACCTTTCAAAAATCGAAAAACTTTAAATAAACCTTTACCTCTAAAAAAATCTTCAGATTTTTGAAGATTTCTCAAATTTTTGCATGTTTTCAGCAGTTTTTTATGTGAAAAAAAAAGAAGATCTTTCATAACATTTTTCATTCTATTCAAAGAAATCATTGAAATTTGTTTAAGTGTATTTTCAAGAATTTGATGAAAATTTTTTTTTGATTTTTCTTCGAATTTAACAAGTTCATCACTGATCTCGAAGATTTTTTTTATTTCAGTAAAAGTCTCATCATCCTGTTTTTCTTCATATCGAAAAGAGTGAGACCAGCCCAGTTCTTTTTTCCCATCAACTGGCGCATCAAATCTTGAAAAAACCTGAGAAAAATCCTCAAAACTCTCTTCAACCAAGTCCTCACTTCGAAAAAATCTATCAGCAAGACTCGGTATTCCTAAACAACTCGCATCAAAAGAAAGAAGTTCTTCTTGTTCCCTGTTCAGATCTTTTAAAATATTAACCTGTTCAGAAAGACATTCAAAAATCGCTTTCAAATAATTTTTATTATCAGGGAAAATCGGAAAATGATTCAAATTTTCAATGACTGGATGATCTGAATTCAATTCAACAGGAATTAAATTTTTTGCAGGTTTTTCAGTTTTTAAGAGTTTTGACTGAGAAAAAATAGACAAGGACAAGAAAAACTTGACTTCTTCTTCAAGGCAATCCTGAGCGTTTTCATTGATAAAAAGCTGAAGATTGTGAAGACCCCAGCTGTGCAATTTTTTCATGACTTGCTTGAAAAGCAAGGAAATCGCATTTAGTTCAAAGACTTTAAACTCTCCAATGCCAGTGACTGTTTTTCCATACAAGTCAACAAAATCATTGATTCTAGAAGTTTTGTATTCGAAAGACTTGAAAAAACTCGGAAAACTTGGAATTTTCTTCAGTTTTTTTAAGTCTTTTAAATGTCGAGAATTGATATCTTCCCAGTAAGGCCCTTCTGCCTGGTTAAACTTTCCTTTACAAGCTTGAAGAAGTTCATATTGAATTTTAAGTCGTTGAACATCATTTGAGTACTTTTCAATCATTTCTAAATTTTTCTTAAAAAATTCAGGAATTTTTTTTTCAAGTCTTTTTCCATCAAAAATTTCTTGCTTCAAGTCATCTGTGACTTGAACATCGTCAAATTTCTTGAGTCTTGGGAAGAGCTGGACAACAAGAGACAAGACATTCGGATGACGGGCGAAAGGGTTGGAATTAACTTGAAGAAAAAGAAGATTTGACTTGTTTTTAATGTTTAAAAGTTCAGTTAATGACTGGATAAGGTTTTGAGATAGGTTTAAATTTGTAAGGTTTGGGAATTGAAACAATCCAGAAAGATGAACGATTCGATTTTGAGACAAGTCCAGTTTTTTTATCTTGATGCATGAAAACTGCAACTTGTCGATCTGGGTGATTCCCAGACTTCTTGCTTGAAAAGTCTCGCATTTGCTGTCATTTTCGTCGAGGACTTCAGAAAGACAGACGTTACGAAAGGAGACTTTTAGAGTTTTGAACTGATGAATTTCCATATTTAAATTCAATAAGCTATTCTAACCTTTTCTTCATCACTTAAACTTTCATCAAGGTGCCAATACTGGGTGTTAAAGACTTGTTTCGTGCATTTCTCGTTATTTTCTATCATCGGGTAAAGTTCAACTTTCATTCTCCAATACATAACAACTGTCCCTTCTTTACTTTGTTTCAAGCATCCATCAGCGAACCTTCTCTGAGTATTACACTTTCTAATCTCCTTACTACCCACCCAACTTTTTTCCTTTTCAATATAACTCTTGAAATCATCATCTCCAGGAAACAAGGTGCAAAGACTTTCCGGTTTTTTACTGAAAGAGCATTTACAATCCGAATTCAAAGAATACCCTAAAACGTCATCAACAGTCGAAAGGCAATCTGAAGACAAGTTGCAATCAGTGCCATTCAATTTGACCCCATTTCCACAAACCACTTTATCTCCAATCTTTCCACAAGTCAAGCTCTTGCACAATCGATTCATATTTTGATCACATTTATCTAAATCACTTCCACCAGGTAGTGTGTAATATTTCACACAAAGGCCTTTATTGCACCCTGCTGAGTTCAAACAGTCCGTGTCTTGACTACACCCTGCCTCGCCTAAGCGCTTCTGAAACACGCAGGTCTTTGAAGACGTGTTGCAAAATAACCCTGGGTTGCATTGGTCGTCCAAAGCGCAGGCCTTGCCAAGGTCGAAAGAGTTGCAGGTCCCTTTGAAGCACATGCCGAAGGCACATTCTGAGTCTTTTTCACAGTTTTCTCCTGGCCATGATGTTGACGTCAGGTTTTTTATTGGTGATGGTTGACAGGTGGAGTTTTTTGATTGAGCTTCGCAAAAGGGCACAAGGCTTGAAGTGCACGGCTTTATTTGGACTGATTGCTTTGAAGCGAATATGCACTGCTTTTCGGAAAAGGACCCAGTCGAGTAACATTGGTATGGCAGGCAGGATAGACTTGATGATACAACGATTGTAAGGAATATAAACATGAGCATTTATAGGATTGATTGTTGATTTCTTAATATTCAAAATGTCTGACTTTGCCTCTGAGGCTAGGTTTGACCAGGGAGTTTTTTATAGTACTGCTCCGGCCTTTATTTCGATACCGGATATGTTTCATATCTCACAAGGAACATTTGAAGAGTTCAAAATGGAAGGATATGTTGCTCCGACTACAGCAATTCCTCTCTCAGCCGAGCACAAGATCCCAACAGACAAGAACCGAGACATCTTCGCAGAAATAACAAAAAAATCAAAAGACCCAGGTCCATCCCACTACTCCGAAACATTCAAATCCACAGAAAAACGTTATTGGACTCCTTCAAACGGTCGATTCAGCAAAGGCCGTCGCCGAACAATGACAGAAGAAGTGATGGACACCTCAAAGAAAATCCCAGGTCCAAGCGACTACAACGAAACTCCAAAGTCGGGTGGAAAGAAGCGAACAGCAGCTTTGGGTAAGTTCAAGTAAGTCTTAAACAGCAAAAGCGAGCCAGAAAGTTTTTTATGCAACTTTGAAGCCCTTGCTGAAGAAGTCCCTGCAGCTGATCGTTACTTTCGAAAAGCGGAAGAAAGGGAAAAAGCTTATCAAAAAGTAGAGAAAAGGGTTCAGGTCTTTAAGTATTATAAAGAAGGACCTGTTAAAGCGGTTGTTGGAAATGTTGGACCTGGGTATTTGAAAGACTTGGAAAAAAATTTTATGTCTAAGTCTTTGAGAAGGAAAACTCCTGACCCTGCACTTGTGAAGGAAAAAAGAATTAGTTATTTTCAGAAGAGGGCTATGAGTGCCAAGCTGGTTCCTGGGGTGGGAAATTATAAGGATTTGGATAAGGCTTATACAAAACATGTTGTTGTTGAAAAATCAAGGACTACGAAAATTACACAGTATAAGGATACGAGGTTTACTGAACAGGTTATGAAGGATAAAAAGTGGGTGCCTGGACCTGGGTCTTATGATCCGATACCTTTTGCTAAGAAGCCTAAGAAGTGATATTTAATCTAATAACTTAACTACTCATCTCAAAGCAGCGAACCTTGCCTCAAGTTCCGAGTCCTTCTTCTCCTCTTCAACCTGATTCCTCTTCAAATTCGGCAAAGCTCCATGTTCAAGTTGCCCTGCGATTTCAACTCCTATTTCCGACAACACCTGTCCAACCACAAGATCAGTTTGCGCATCATCATCTTCATGTTCAAGTGCCATATCAACAGCTTCTCCCATGAGTTCTTCAGTCATTTCCATTCTCTGATTTTCCTTATAAAACTCCTTCATCATATTATTCAGTTCAGGAAGGTTCATCTGTTTATTGATTTTTACCAAAGCCGGAGTGACTCCTCTGATGACATCAGCCATAGTCTGAGTGGAGCTCATTGTTTGAAGCCTTAAGTCAATTCCGTTGATTTGAGATTTCATGTCGTAGAACTTCTGAACATGTCGCCGAAGCCTCACCAGGTCCTTCGCCATCACTTTGACTGGTCCGATATTGTTCGACTTTGCCAGTCGCTTTATTTCAGCGATCATTTTTTTCTCTTCGTTTTGGAGTTTGAGTCGCTCACGTTCTATCTCTCGGATTGCTCGTTTCAGTCCTCGTCGGTATTCTCGGACTTGCTCTTTTGGAGTCATTTTCGGGTTGTTTGCTCCCATTTTTACCTTTATTAGGGTTAAAGGCTGAGGACTGGACTGTAATTGAAGATTATTAACTAAGTCAATACAATTCTTAGTAACCTCGGAGATCTTTACCGTTCATCGCGCTTTCGAGGTCTTCGTAGACACTCTGTTGGAGCAGTTGAGTGTTTTGAAGACGCTGGATTAGCTCGAGCTCTTCTTGCTCCATTCGGGCTACTAGGTCTTCTTTTTCTCGACGGATTCGGTTTTCTTCTTCGATTTTTCGCTCTAGTTCCATTTTCACTATTGCCTTTTTTTCCATCTCTTTTCTTCTCTTCTTTTCTTCTGCTAAAGACTTTTGTCTAACAATCTCCTGTTTCTTCGCGAGTTTGACCTGCGCATCTTCAATTCTTTTCTGTTCAATAATTTCAAGATTCTCCATTTGAGACCTTTTAACATTGCGGGCTTCAGTCGAAATGCGATTCTTCAAACTGGAAATTTTTTGTTCCTTATTCGCTCGTTCCTGCATTTTCTGGTTTTTGAGTTCCTGAAGTTTTGCCTGTTCTTCCAATTCCTTCATTTGGCGAATCTCTTCCTTCTTCCTTTGCTCTTCTTGAACCCTTTGCCGGGTTTCAATAATTTCTTGTGCCTTTCTTCGAGTCTCTTCTATCTTTCTCAGCGCTTTCTGCTCTTCTTGTCGAAGCAAAGCTATTCGGTTTGCTAAAAGCTGAGCATCGTCCTCGGCTTGCTTCCTGAGGGACTTGGCTTCTGTGAACTTGCCAAAGTCGGTCGAGTCTTCTTGTGACATTTTAAATTATTCAAATATGAATAACGAATATGAATTGAAAGATTGGAAAAGCGGGATAATGAAAAGTTTGGCTTTGGGTTTAGGTTTAGGTTCGAGGATGATTTGGGAAATGGGAGTTGGGAGGTGAAGGGTTTGGGTTTTGGAAATGTTGAGGTTTTTTTAGATCGCTTTGGAGAATTGAGAATTTTTGGTGGAAGATTTTAGATAATTTTGGATTCTTTGAGTTTGGAAGTGAGGTGGGTTAGATATTTTAGTTAGGTTTTTTTGGCTGGTGATCCTTCAAACTATTTATAATAAGTCCTTTCAATATTAACCAAAAACCGATCACAATAAAACTCATCAACAATAAAACCTAAAAAAGGTCCAGCAAAATTATTATTTCCATTAACTTGAGTACTACAATGAATCTTAACAAACCCATTTTCACCAATTCTAAGATCTTCAACAGGATCAACAGCAAAATGATAAAACCCTTTCGAAAACCTGATAAAAAGTTTAGTTTTTCCATAACAAACAAAAGTCCTATCAAACAAAATCCTGATATATTCATTTCCAGGTCGAATCTCAGTAACTACTTTCATGAAACCTTTTTCAGAGTCAACCTGAGTGATTCCAGAGTCAATATTAAAAAATTCCAAAGTAACAGGAAAGTCTTCTTTTTTTTTAGAAGGCTTTGGAGAAGCCAGGATTATTCCTTTAATGAATAAAATATGAGAACTTCTTATATCAAACTCTTCAGGGTCTTCAGAGTGAATAATCCATGATTTTTTTGAACCTCGCTTATAAAAAATGTTTAAAAATCGGAAAACGTCGATCACTGGATCACAATTTTTACAAAGTTGATGAAAACGTTTCAAAGAATGAGAAAGAGGCATGAATGGAAGGGACTTCAGCAGAAATTTCTTTATTAAGGTGTTGTTTGGGGACTCTTTGTGGGATTCTATTGAAAGTTGTAAACATTGGAAAAATGAAACAAGATGTGAATCGTTTTTATAGTATTGAAGGTCTAGGACAAGAAGATTTTTTTCGTAAATTTTGATTATTTGAGATGTTGGTGTTTTATCATTTTGGAATTTATAAGTGTCTTGGCAGAAATTAATTTTACAATCTTCGTGGCTTGTTTCGCTGGCTGGATGATAGATTGAAAAATAATCGGTTTTTAATAAGCTTTTCATGAGAAACTCTTCTATCATCTCAATAATTAATAAATCTCCCTCTTTCAAACCTTCCTTACTAACCCGACACTGAACAATCCCAGGTCCTTCAACAAATAAATCCCCTAGATTTTCTTCATCTCTAACCTCAACAGAAATATTCATAAGTTCATCACCAATAATCTTAAAATAGCATTTATCATAATTTTTATAACTTTTAACATTTTTAATACAAGTCGAGCATGCAACTTTAAGAAAATTGTTTGAAAAAGCTAAACAAACCTTTCTATGTTGACTGCAAATAATTTCAGTATACTTTAAAACCTGCAAAGTGTCAAAATCTTCAGAAATCAAAGCAATGTTCTGTCTATTCTTGCATTTTTTACAGGTAATTGTTTGAGATTTTTCACAGTCTTGCAAACAGTTCTTACATACCAAATGACCGCATTTAAGCTTGAAAGGAGGATTTTTTAAGTAAAAGCTGAAAGGATTTTCAATTTTGTCACAATTTGAACAGAATTTAGAGATTTCCAAGTAACTAGGGAGAATCAAGGCTGATATTGGAAGTGATGGGGAATTGGTTAATGATTTTTTTGATTCGGGAAGGGACTGAAAACATGAGCTGCAGAGTATTGGAAGGTTTGGCAGGGATAATGGAATTCTTGTACCGAATTGAAAAATTTTAGAACAGTAAGAGCAAATTGATTTTGGAGTTAATGTAAATGAATCTTCGGGATATGTTAGGGAATAGGCTTGGTATTGATTGATAGGATTTGAAATTGAATTTTCGCTTTGATCAGGCTCTATAAGTTTGTCGCACTGGTATAGGCTTTTAAAGTTCTTTGAATCCGTTCGAGTTTTTCTATTATCTTGTTCTCTGCTATTTTGGAGAAGATCAAAGCACCGGCTTATCAAGAATATTTTTTCTGTTAACGAAAACGATTTATTTCTCCTTACTTTAGTCAAACCTTTTCTCACTTCCTTAGTTTTGATTTTTTCAAGAATTTCAAATTCATTCTCAACTTTTTGAATAATTTCCTGAAAGCTAAGTTTTTCAACCTTTTCATCAATACATGTCTGACAAACGAAAACTTTATCATGACTGTCAAAACAAACGAAATTTCTCGAATGATGAGAGCATTCCTCAAAAACCTTAAAATTTTGAACAGCTTTTTCAATGTAAGAACAATCACACTTAACACAAAACCCTAAAGATTTATCAACTGAAACAAAAGGTTTAAATTTTTTACAATTCGCAAAAATATTTTTTCCTTCTTCAGACCTTTCAACACATCGATCTTCAAGAATGCATTCTTTTTGGTCCAAAGAAGTAAAATTACAATTTTCATGAATTTTTTTATTTTCCATGATAAAAAGAATACAATTTCCACAAAGTCCTTTCCCTCTTTCACTAACAAACAAAATCCTTTCATTAAGACACTTAAAGCAATTCATTTCACAAAACCTTTTTTCATAACAATCTTGACAAATGAATTGAAAACTTTTCCTATCAAAGTAAATTAACTCTTTTTTCATATGAGTTTTGCAAGTAAGAGTTCCATTGACCACCCAAAACATTTCTTGCAATATTTTCAGAAGGTCCTGAGCCTTCAAGTTTTTCGCCCTGGTCATCGAGTACTCATCAGTCAGTGCATTTAAAGCCTTGTTTTTCTCAAGCATTTCAGATATCAGCTCTTTTAAATAGTCTCTCGGGTAGTAAAGGTTCAAATCGACTGAGTTCCTTATAATAAACTTCTCATTCAGGCACTCTGAACACTCTGCGCAAGAAACGAGAATCCATTCAGAGAAGTCTTTTGAAGAAGTTTGGAAATCTTGGAATTTTTCTTGAATTATGCTTAAAATATGAGAAGGTCTTTTTTTGTGTTTAGGGTTGCAGGTCGGCTTTATTATCAAATCTTTTAAATCGATTTTTACCTTTTGGAAAATTTTTGAATTGTAGAAGACTGAAGATGATGATTTTTCTTCTGAGGATTTTGGGGGAGCTTCTTTGTACATCACACTTTTTGATGAGTTTTCATGTGATTTGAAGTGGAATTTAGAAAATAAGGTGTTTAAATAAAGCTTTTGATTTGAACATGATTTGAAAGAATGGTCGTATTTGAATGTTTTTATGCTGCGAGAGATTTCTTCCCAGCAGAAAGAACAAAGGACTATGCTTGAATTAGAGTTGCCTTGCGTGAAAGTAATGATGTAAGGAAGACGGCTTTTTAAGTCGAAGGTACGTCTTCCAGCTTTGCAGAGATAATCATTCATTATTTGCAAGAAAATTCATTGAATTAACATCCAGGTATAATTTAATAAGTTTCAGAAATTTTTGCAAATGCACATTCAAAGTTTACTATCTTAGGTTGAAAAATCAGGAATTCAAAAGATTTTCAATATTAATGACTCTAAATTAAGAATCTTCCAGTTTTTAGTCCATCTTACCAAAGTTTTTCTCTTAATTTAAATCTCAAACAACAATAGAAATCCATCTTCATCTTTCAATTATTAGCTCTACCACCTAAATCATTAAAGCTAAAGCCATTCCAACCCTAATCAAAGCACTCCAAGATTCTACAGCAGAATGAAAGAAAATTTTTCTTCCATTAAGTTCCTGAATTTTTCTATTATTTCCACGTGATTGAGCAAACGATTCATTTCCAGCCCAGCGTTTATGAAAAAAATCAAACTGATTTTCAGAGATAGTTAATGGGTTCTTCAAAATAGTCCACCTGACATCTTCCACACAGTCATCGTTGATGATGGGTGCAGTAACAGACCCTTCATAATAATAATAATCATCTAGCTGTCCATCTAAAATAAGCCAGGAACTCTCAAAGTAATTCCTTTGGCCAAAATCAATTTTTTTCTGAACTGCGTCAATGAACTGATTAGCTGGTCCATCTTTTTCAAAGAAAATTCCAATGACATGTAATTTTGACTCCTGACTCTGACCAACAAGATGCACTTCAAGATCATAGGCCTGGCCATCTACTTGATGTTCAGATGGTGAATGAAAGTGCATGCCTCCGATGAAGTAGTCTACATTACCTAAAGTTACTTTTCCAAATGATCTACTGCATTCAATAGTTCCTTTTTCGTAGTTGGTCCGGAAGTAATCTTCGAATTCATCGTTCAGGTCAATGTAAACCTGCAGTTTTGGGTCTTCCACGCTGATCACTGTTAATTTTGAGTCAATGAAACTGATTGGAGACTGCTTTTTACCTGTCTTGCAAGTCTTGCTCCATTCATCTCCTCCATGGAAGTAGTTGAAAGAACTTGAGAGATTGGAAAGCAGCATGAAAAGTAACACTTTTAAATGCATTATTTTATATTCAACAATGTTTGATTTTTGAGAAGGATATGATAATTATAATTGGAGGAATTTTAAATGATATTTAGATATGGAATTGAAAATTGGAATGGTGTGAATGCTGGATTTATTCAAATCTATATGAAAGGACTTTAAGTTTAGAATTTTTTTAAATGTTTTAATAGGTATATTAATTTGATTGGGTTATTCGACATAAATGATTTTAAAAATTAGATTGATTTTTTCATAATCTCAATCAAACCTGGTTCTATTTAAAATATCATCATACAAAAGTGTAAATTGAATTAAACCTCTATGAATAAGTGAAAACTTATAACATTATCTATTAAAAACTAAATTTACTATTCAAATTAAACCCTAAATAATCATAACCATCTCCCAAATTCCTTAACAATCAAACCCTTCTCAAAATCCCATAAAAATTCTCATAATCCTAATTCATGGAAGGTAAAACCTGGATAAGTGACAAGCTCTACGAAATCCTAGGTCTATCAGAAAAAACAACAGTTTCCTACATCCACTCTCTAGCAACAAGTGCATCCTCATCATCATCAATCCATTCAAAACTTCTCGAATTCGAATTTCCAGACACTCCTTCTCTTCTGCAATTTTCCGAAGACCTATTCAACAAGTTTTCAAAGCCCGTGTCGCAGTCGTCCTACCAGCAGCAGTTCCAACTAGACCTCGCAAAGCGTCAAAAGTCAGAATCCTACGAATTCGTCGAAGAAGAACCTTCTGAAAATCTCTCAAAAAAGTTGAAAATCGAAGACTTCGACCCGATTCAAGACCAGAAAGAAAAAGACGAGCTAAACAAGCGACTCTTATCAAAACGAGGAAAAAAAACTTCAAAAGAACTCCAACAGAAACATCTAGAAATGACTGAAGAAGAAAGAGCGAACTTACTTCAACAGATGAAAAAAGTAAGCAGATGGACTTACTTAAAACATCGAGAAGAACAGCAGCTGGACATCATGAAAAGAAAACTTGAAGACGACGAAAATCTCTTTAAAGATGAAGACTTAACCGAAAGAGAACTCCGAGAACGAGAACTGAATAAAAAGATCTACCAAATCGCCGTTGAGAAAAAAGGAATGATTGAAAAAATCGAAGGATTTTCCATGCAGAATGAAAATCCAGCAGCTGAAAGGTACAAAGCCCAGTTCCAAAGATACACCGAGGAAAAAACCGTCAAAACTGAACAAGACCTCTGGGAAGACGCTCAAAAGTCCAGAACCAGCTTCAAATACGGCAGCCAGGGCCAGGCTCAGAAGAACTACGACCTTCTCCTTGAAAACCAAATCGAGTACCTCAAGACACAACTAATCGAAGGTGACGATTTTTCTGAAGAAAGCTCAGAGTCATCAGTAAATGAAAGAGAAGAACTTCCAGTTTTCAAACATCGTGAAAAGCTCCTGGAAGCTATTCGTGATAATAAAATTTTGATAGTGGAAGGTGAAACAGGTTCTGGAAAAACGACTCAGATTCCTCAGTACCTTCATGAGGTGGGGTATACGAAATATGGGAAAATCGCCTGCACCCAGCCGAGAAGAGTCGCTGCCATGAGTGTGGCTTCCAGGGTGGCTCAGGAAATGATGGTGAAACTTGGACATGAAGTCGGATATACCATCAGGTTTGAGGACTGCACCTCTGAAAAGACCTTGATCAAGTATATGACTGATGGAATGCTGCTTAGGGAATTCATGATGGACCCTGAACTTAGTTGTTATTCGGTTATTATGATTGATGAGGCTCATGAAAGGACTTTACATACTGATATCTTGTTTGGACTTATTAAGGACTTGTCTAGGGCACGAAAACAATTAAAAGTTATCATTTCGTCAGCTACTATGGATGCTGAAAAATTTGCAAGGTATTTTGATAATGCTCCTGTTTTTGGAATTCCTGGAAGGAGGTTTCCTGTTGATGTTTTTTATACGAAAAATCCGGAAGCTGATTATTTGGAAGCTGCTGTTATTACTACCCTTCAGATTCATGTTACCCAACCCCAAGGCGACATTCTGGTATTCCTAACAGGGCAAGAAGAAATAGAAGCAACCCAAGACATGCTGCTATCCAGAACACGAGGTCTTGGCAGTAAAATTCCCGAGTTAATAATCCTTCCAATCTACTCAACCCTTCCCAGTGACCTCCAAGGTAAAATTTTCGAAAAGACTCCAGAAGGTGCTAGAAAAGTAGTCCTTGCAACAAACATCGCAGAAACAAGTGTAACAATAGACGGTATCGTTTACGTGATCGACTGTGGCCTATGCAAAGAAACTTGTTACAACCCAAGAAGTGGAATGGAAAGTTTAGTAGTAGTTCCCATCTCAAAAGCTTCTGCGCGCCAGCGCGCAGGGAGGGCCGGAAGGGTCTCTCCAGGGAAATGCTTCAGAATGTATACTTTGTGGTCTTTTGAAAATGAACTTGAAGAGAATCAAGTTCCTGAAATTCAAAGATGCAACTTGGGAAATGTTGTACTTGTTTTGAAAAGTCTTGGAATTGAGGACTTGGTTCATTTTGACTTTCTTGACCCCCCTGCTAGTGAAACTTTGATGAGGGCTTTAGAAGAACTTTATGCACTTGGAGCGCTTAATGATGAAGCTCAGCTTACCAAGTTGGGAAGGAGAATGGCGGAGTTCCCTGTCAGTCCTAAGCTGAGTAAAAGTATTATTCATTCTGATAAGTATCAATGTGTGAATGAGGTAGTCACTATCGCTGCGATGCTAAGTGTGGGTAACAGTATTTTTTTCAGACCAAAAGACCGAGCAATTCACGCAGACAACGCAAAACTCTCATTTTCCTCAAGAGAAGGCGATCATCTAACATTACTCCAAGTTTTCCTGCAATGGGAAGAAGCGAATTTTTCATCAAACTGGTGCAAGGACCATTTCATCCAGTTTCGTAGCATGAATAAAGCAAGAGACATCCGAGAACAACTTCTAGACCTCTGTGAAAGAGTTGAACTGATCGTCAACAAAGAGACCTGCAAAGATTTTTCAATGGTTGTGAAATCTTTTTGTTCTGGTTTCTTTTTTAACTGTGCCAGACTTCAAAAGACAGGAATTTACAGAACTTTAAAAAGCCCGCATACGGTTTTTGTCCATCCCAGTTCGATAATGTTCAAGTTTTTACCTGTGTGGGTCTTGTACCATGAACTTGTGATGACGAGTAAGGAGTTTATGAGGAATTGCAGTGAGATTAAACCTGAATGGCTTTTAGAGCTTGCTCCTCATTATTTTAAGGTGGAGGATATTGAGAGTAATTAAAATGATGTTTAAGTTGATTAGTTAATGATGTGTTTTTAGTGATTTATTATAAGTTTCTCAGAACAATTCAAATATTTTCCAATGATTTTAAAAAAAATCATTATTTATTCCATTCTTTACTATTCACTTAATAATCTAGTCCTTTTCCATCAACACTCATGAGTCCTTTAGTCTTCGAATTTCCCTTCTTCTTCATCATTTTTTTCTTAAGTCTGGCATACGTTGACTCCGCCGGGAACTGTTGAACCGAGTCACTTTCCTTAAATTCAGAGGCAGGTTTATACCTGAAATTAAAAAGTCCTTTTTCAGGTATTTTAGTATAGTTTGTCATTCCTTCCTTATCAAGAAGATTCTGCAAGTTAATTTTTTTCTTATCCCGACTGTTCAACTCGACGACCTGCCCATCAGCATGAAGTTCAGTGTACTCTGTTTTGATATCATAAATCATTCTGCTCCATTTATCAATCAAAGACTTTGCCAGCTTTTTGATCTGAGCTGTTTCGTTCGGGTTCTTGAAAATCGCCATCACTGCCTTTCCCAGAGAACTGCTTGTCAAGTTGTCAACCTCGATTCGAATGTCTTGAATCGCCTCTAAAAGACCTTTGCGAAGAGGGTTTGAAGGAAATGAACCGTCTGGCAATTGTGATAACCAACGACCGAGTGTCACGCAACCGTTCATTTGAAGGAATAACTCGTGATGTTTGGATACTTTTAAGAACTTTATCACTTTGTCTAACATTTTTAGCTTTGAAAGAGCTGGAAGACCGCTTTCGTTTGCCTCGATGTCGTTGTTGGCGGCTTCTTGCATTGATTGGATCATTGCGTGGATCATGTTTTCGGTTTCTTCGTCTGGCTCGTCGTCTACTGCTCGGTTTACGCGCTTCTTCTTTTTAAGTAAGTCGATCGGAGTTTCTTCTTGTTCCTCTTGCTCTTCTTGCTCTTCTTCTTCAGTGCCTGATTCTGACTGTGGACTCTCAGCCTCTATTTTCGGAGAGCCAGCAGGTGATAGTGAAAGTTTTGATTCAGAATCGCTCATTTATACCCCCTCTAAAGAAATGATATTTGAAATTGATAATACATCTGATATTAAGATAAAAAATGAATGATTCAAGACCGATCTATTTAAATCACAATCTAAATTTACACCCAGCCTAAACATTCTCCAATACCTGAAATTATTCCTTATTCCATCCAATTCAACTATTTAAGTAACCATTAATAATTTGATTTAATTAAAGATCTCCTACTTCAACAATCATCCTTCATAATCTTATCTTAACCTAACCTAATCTCTACAAATCCGTCTTTTTCTTCTGCAACTGCGTATCAATAGCCCCTGAAATTCTTTCAACATCCCATTTCCCAGAGTACTGAATAACTCTCGATTTATTAACCAAGTAAACCCTATTATCACTTTTTTCACCAAAGTTAGAAGGCAAAGAATTATGCAAGCCACTGATTTTCGCAAAGTCAACAAAATAATTTTTCTCATACTTTTCCGAAAGTGCTTCAAAACATTCCAAAGCTTTTTTATAATCATCCTTAAACCTCGAGTTGAAAACCAGTAAAACATGAATAGTATCATAATTCTCAATGAATTCATTTAAAGTAGAGGCAACTAACACCCTAATAGTTTTTTCATATCTTTTCTTAGGAACAGGTTCAGATTTAACATGAGGTGAAAGAGTTCCTAACTCAAAAGAACTCGCGAATTCAACAAGTCCATCTTTAAAAAACACTCCCGCCTCAAAAAACCTTTCTTTTTCTAAATAATAAACCTTTCCCTTGAAATAAGCCACAATCATCATATCGTTCGAATCAAGATTAACCCTTGCCAACTCATTTCCAAACTCGAAGACATCCGCGATTCCCAGTTGTATTTTTTTCAGTTCATAAAGAGCAACAATTTTATCTTTAAAGACTTCTGCAAAGCTAGAAACGATTTTTTCAATAAAAGGTGAAAATCGCTCGATATCCAAATAAAGTACAAAAAGTGGAACTTCAGTTGTATTAAAACTAAAAAAGTTTCTTGGAGTGATGAAAGAAAAAAAAGGATCCCAAGTCCAATTCAGGAATTTTTCAAGTTCTCCAATACGAGATGTGGCTAACGCCACATTTTTTTCACTGAAGCCGTGTGCCAGGCCTGAGCCGCTAACGACAACAACAGAATCAGAGTTAATCCGAAAATAATGAGACCAGTCACCTTCATCTCTCGCCAGGGCGAATTTAAACCTTTCTGCATTTTCATAAGTAAAGTTCTGGAAAAAAGTGAAATTTTCTCCTTGAAAGTCTTCAAAAACCCCAACACAAAGACGACTAAATCGAAATTTACTCTCCATCAGCTTTTCTAGTTCAAGACTATTTGTTAAAACTACAGTTTTTTCCATCAATTCACTGAAAACTGCAGTCATTCCTTTTGAATTAATCTCGCCTCGATATTCAAGACACTTGTCAGTCATTGCTAAACAATAGACCATAAAAAAATTGCTGTTTTTCGAGAACCTTTTAATTATCTCAGCATTTGTGGTATTCGCTGCATTCATCTTGGCAAATCTTACTTCTTTGTAAGGAAAATTCTTGGCAAATGTGAATAACTCTGAACTTGGACTTCGTGAATTTCCGAAGAACTGTCCATAAAAAAGAATAACTCTCAAGTCTTCTCTGAACTCCTGCAGAAAATCATCGAAGTCTTTTGCAAGCAACTCGTAAAGCGGCCCTTCTCGGATGTACCCTGAAGTAAAAACCGCGAAACAAGCAAGAAAGAGAAAAACGGAGTTTTTTCCCATATTACGTGTTTATCTACCCATTTTTCTCAACTTTCCAATTGTTTAGTTTCAAATTAAAGTTTATCGATTCTTCCATTCAAGGATTTCATTATAATTAAATGGCCGAAAGATCAGCCAAATCCAACAATTCTCTCTCAACACAAAGTAAGGACTCTGATCCTAAAGGAGATGTTAAAGTCATGTGTCGATTCCGTCCTCTTACTCTGAAGGAAAATCAAACAAGTTCTGGACTTTCACTTCAGTTCCAGTCAGAAACTTCGGTTTCACTGAAGAACCAGTATGATGATAACTTTCCTTTAGTTTTTTCGTTTGATAAGGTCTTTAAACCTGAGAATTCTCAGGAAGAGGTTTATGAACTTGCTGCTCTTCCTATTGTTCAGGCTGTTTTGCAGGGCTTTAATGGAACACTTCTGACATATGGTCAGACATCATCTGGAAAAACTTTTACTATGATTGGAAATGATTTAGATGATGGCAAGTCTGCCGGAATCGTTCCGAGATCAGCTAAAAGTTTATTTGAACACATTTCAAATGCTGACTCGAATCTGGAGTTTTCAGTCAAGGTATCATTTTGTGAGATTTACTTGGAAAAAATCAGGGATTTAATTGGAGGAAATAGCAACTTGAAAATAGCGGAGGATAAGAATCGAGGAGTTTTTATACAAGGGTTAACTGAAGAGTATGTAGTTAGTGAAGGGGAAATGATGAGATTGCTGAAAAATGGATGTCTTAATCGAGAAGTGGCTTTTACTTTAATGAATGAATTTTCTTCGCGCTCGCATTGCATCTTTCAGGTTGTTGTTACTGAGACTGATACTCGAGACTTATCCTCCAAAACAGGAAAACTATTCCTCGTAGACCTAGCAGGTTCCGAAAAGATCTCAAAAACAGGAGCAGAAGGCCAAAGACTAGTCGAGGCAAAATGCATAAACCGATCCTTATCAGCTCTAGGTCTAGTGATAAATTCCTTAACAGACGGAAAATCAACCCACATTCCTTACCGCGATTCAAAACTAACTCGTATCCTTCAAGACTCCCTCGGTGGCAACTCCCAGACCTGCCTGATAATCACTTGTTCACCCGCCTCTCTAAACGAGTTCGAAACATTAAGCACCCTTCGTTTCGGTATCCGTGCAAAAGCGGTAAAAAACAAGCCAAAAGTAAACAAAGACCTTTCCATTCCAGAGCTGAAGTCCCTACTGAAAAAAGCCAACGATTCAATAGCTTTAAAAGAAAGCAGAATTGAGCAACTCGAAAAATTTCTCGCAGAAGCTGGACACTTCGACTTTCTTCAATTTTCTGAAAAATCTTCAAATTCCAGCCCATCTTTTTCGCATCTTTTAGGGCAAAAGTCAGACCTTCAGTCGTCAAACGACGCACTGAGAGCTTCTTTAATTGAAGAACTTGAACTTGAACGTAAAAACCTTCTTTTAGAAAAAGAAACCTCGTCAAACCTCCAGCAAGCTCTTGACAGTCAAGTTGAGAAAAACGCGAAATTGATCCTTGAGAACAAAAACCTGAGCAGTAGATTGATTAACTTGTTGTTAACAATGCAAGAAATCGAGGAAAAACTAAACGAAAGTCAAGAAATCAACAAAAAAAACGAAGTCATCATTCAAGCGAAGACCCAGCAGATCTCTTGTTTAGAAGAAATCATGAAAATTCAAGAAACACGACTTTTAGAACCACACAAAATTCCTTCGGAATACATTCAAAACCCTGGTCTTTTCAAAGACCGGTTCGTGAAAACTGAAGATTCTATTAGAACCGACTACACCCACGCACTAGACGAATCAACTGAAGACCAAAAAACCTTTGATAGTCTGAACATGCAAAACCTTAGCTTCGAGTCTTTCGAACCTGGTCAAAAACACAAAGACTCTGACTGGGAAGGACAGAAGCAGGCTTTATTGGCAGACATTAAACAAAAAGAACTTCTTATCAATAATTTGAAATATGATAAAAGACAGACTCGATTTTATAAACGAGAATTGGAAACTTATAAACAAATTCAACAAAAAAGACTTAAACAACGAGTCTCGAATTTGGAAGAAACTGTTTCAAAACTTAGTCTTTCTTATCAGCTAATTGAAAAAAGGACGAAAGGAAGATTGAAAAATTCGGAGAAGTTCAAAGCTGTTCAGGATAGGATGAAAAAACTTGAGAATTTAATGATCGCCAGCTCGGAAGAATGTCATAAACTTAAGATTATTGAAGAGGAAAAGAGCTGTGCTGAGATTCATCCAAGGATTAGAAGAGGAATCAAAGGAGGGCAGTCTAGTGATTCAAGATTTTCCTCGTGTTAGGATGTAACTGAGTCTTTTGGCTCAGAGTGTTTTATATGAATAATTAGAATTTTTGATTGAGCTGGGTATTTTTATTGGATGTATGAAATAATTTTCCGATAATTTAAGTTAGAAGAAATTTGGTTCAAATTCATTCACATTTAAAGTTATACTATTTTGAATCATCTTAAGCTACTGTATTAAATTCAAATAACTATTCCATAAGCATTAATCCAAAACCTTCAAATCAATCCATTCATCCTAGATAATGGAAAAAAAGCTCTCAGAGCTAAAACTACCAAAACTCCGTCTCTCCTGTCGTAGAAAAACTTTAAAGAATACTCAAGTAATGCCATTAAGTTTATCCCCAGTGCTCCCTCGGATCCAAAATGCAACAAAATCCTTCAAGACAAGTCGAATCCAATCTCCAGACTATTCCAGTATAAGTCCAAAAGTAGTGCATCTTATATTAAAACCCTTAAACTCTTCATTCTCCATGCAGAATCTTGCAGAGTCTCCAATCCGCCCAATGAAAAAAGTTGACAGTATAGAAGACAAAGAACTTCAAAGTTTAATAAAAGGACTGAGTCCTCCAGACTAATATTTTTGAATGTTAAAAGAATAATTAAAAACTTTTCCAATACTAAATTTTCGCAAATTCCCCAAAAGTCCAAAACCTTCTAAACTGAAACTGAAAATAATTTATTCCTTTTTCAATAAAACCTTCCAAGTCTTCTACAGAGTTATAAATGGACTTAGGAAAGCTTGTCATGTAATTTTCAACTAGTTACTTAAGCTACGCAGGGCTCTCTTATCGAACTTACAAAAGGTTAAAAGCAGGCTCCAGACCAGCAGAGGGTAAATCAACGTCAAACACTCAAAAAGCGAACGAGTTGAAAGATTTGTTGACATGGGTAGGGTGCACCCTGATAATCTACATGCAAGAAATTCTAGACTGGGTGTTAGCCTGGGTCCCGTTGTACCGTTTCTGGAAAGTCGTGGCGATTTTAGTGATTTTTTCTGAAAAAGAAAGAACTTTAGCGATTTTCTTCTCTTTTGAAGATATCATCGTAAAAATAGAGACTTGGGTTGATGAGCAAGTTTCTTCTTTCACTAACTTTTCAGCAAATTCTTCGATGTGGATGTTTAAAATCTTACTTACCAACTCCAACCTTATGGTCCAAGGGTCCACCCTTCCCCAGTTGAATGATTTGGAAGCTCTTTGCAACAGTTACCTGGAAAGGATCAGGACTGCAAAAGGCAAAGAACCAAAAAAAATCATCAGAAAATTGACTGAAATTCGTTTACCAAGTCCTGACGATGACGATGTTTTAAGATGCAAAATAGGAATTTCCACAAAAAGACCTGGAATCATCGGAGAAAAGCCAAATTTTTTCCCACATGATTTCAAGTTTAATGATAAGACGAAAGATGTGGAATGGGTCGCTGAAGGTGATGATAAAGTGAATAAAGATAAAGTGAAAAGGGCGAAATTGATAAGTACAAATGAAAGAACTGTTGAGATCGAAATGTTGATGACTAAGAAAATCATCCAGTTTCCTGATATGGAGACTTTTACTAAATGGTCGCCGAAACTCGGAGTCAGTCTTAGCCGAAGCGCGACTCATAAATAATAGGATTGGGTGAAAGGATAATGAAAGAGTTTTAATGGTTTAATAATCAGTCATATATGGAATCGTTCAAGTGCTACTACCCTGAATGCCAGAAACGGTATAATTCAAAGTACAATCTCATTAGACATCTCAATTCTTATCACCTCGACAACAAGTCTTACATTTGCCCTTTTTGTGGGAAAGGGTTTTATAATAAACAGTGTCTTGACTCACATCTCAAGGACCAACTCTGTGAATTTTGTATCAAGCCTAAGGTTTCAAGAGGCGTCATGGAAAGTTTGAATTTTTTGTTGCAGGAAAATTATGTTAGACTTGCTGAACCACCACCTCTCAGCCTTCCTGTCTTGCCTAAGATTGAGAAATCGAGGCAGGTCCCTAGTGATTATGTGAAGCTACCGATAAGTCCTACTATTTTAGACATGGGTAAATAAAGATTAGTTTGTAAATATTTCTAGAAATTTTGTTTGAACATGGATTATAATTAAAGGATTAATTAATGAAAATTCTTTTTCAAGGATTTTTATGACTGGATTTGTATTTAGATTAGAAGGTTTTTTATTTAAGGGTTTTTTTAGTGATGGGAGGTGAATTGTATTGAAGCTTGGTGTTTTTTAGGGTTTTTTGATGTTGTGAAATATTTTTAGGGTGGGAAAGTCGGACAGTTATTAGAAATTTAAGACCATTTTTTACGTCAGAGATTTATTTAAGAATTAGAAAGCCTTTTAAAATCTATCAGTTAGTGTATAAATTCAAGATAGAACTATGTATTGTTCAAGTAGAATTGTAGTTCAAATAAACTTGTAAGCTTAGGGATTGGCTTTGATGGGATTTATTATTGAAATTTCTTTAAATGGTTTATTTTGGAAGATTCTAAATTAGTAGTTTAGGAATATCTGGATATCAGAGATATTGATTTCAAAGCACAGCTGATAACCACTCCCAAATCCCTAAATCTTTTCCTAATAATGAAAAAGCCTATCTAATTACTTTAAAACATTTAGATCCAAGTCAGAATAGGCATCATCTTTAAACATTTCACAAGGTTCCTCAGTCTCAACATTCCTAAAACTCAAAGTTTTTATATTCAACGAGGGAAAATAATCCCTATCCAAAAAGTCCAGCAGTTCATTCCACAATTTTTTACAATAATCACCATGTTTCCTTTTGGTACAGCAAATAAAATTGAAACTATTAATAAACAAGTCCTTTTCAACTACCTTTCTTAAATACCTTACCACAATTTTATACAACTTCTGCACATTGGTATGTTCATAAAACATCTGCATACATTTCCCATTATGACTTTTAAGTTCATCTTTATTTGAAATACTTCCACCTGCATTCCTTTCATTTTTTCCCTCAAATTTCTCAAGAGTTTCATGATCTCCAGTATTAATCTTCTTAGAAACTTTTGATTTACCACTTTTGCCAAAATCAGGCTTAGGTCCTTTAATAATTTCATTGATTTTGGTAAGATTAACAGACTGGGTGTCCCAAAACAAAGGATCGATCTCATCTTCGAATTTTTGATAAAACTTTTTCGTAGTATCGATCATCAACTTTTTTATCTGGCTTTGGGACTTGTTTATGCGACTTTTCATTATTTTCCGAAGGCCTCGATAGAGGAAGATGTTCAGCTGGTCTTTGTCAGGATGTCCGAGGGTTTTTGAGTTGTCCTCCTTGAATGAAGCGAGAGACTTCTTAGTGTAGAACCTGGCGAGTAAAGAGTTGACAGGTCCTTTTGGCTTTCCTGGTTTTTTAGTTGAAGATTTAACCATTATATCTACATTTGTTCTTTTAGATTTTGGATGCATGGAAAGATATTCGCTGAAATGGTGAGGGGATTATTTGGAGTTGATTTATTGATTGTTTCATAAATATTGAATATTGAAATGGCTGAATCACCTGAAGAGACATTAACCATTATAAGCGAAAACAACGATGAAGAAATTATACAAGTTACTAGTCTTAGCAATGAAAGATGTTCTAAAGACTATCAGGAACTTACTGATGAGTTCAAAAGCATGTTGTTAATTTCACATGGGTCAAGAGAAATCAAAATTGAAAGTAAGACTATTAGTGTTCTAGAAGTTCATTCTTACAAGTCATCTACTAGAGATCGTTATAGCGGTGATACTTGCTGTATGTCTGTCAGGTGCATTTCATTCTGACACGAACCTTTATTTAATTAATATCGACAACACTAAAAAACTCATCAGGGTTCATCAGCAACTTATTCAAAACCCCAGGTTCATAAAAATTTTTCTCCCCATGAATATCTTTAAAGTGCCTCAAAAAAAACCCAGCAACAATCCTCACAACAAACTCAACCGGATGACAAGTTGCAAAAATCTTGCTATTCCTTACAACCTGCATGAAACTATCAAGCACTCTTTCAGAGACAGCGAAAACCTGCAAATAAAGCACATTGATTCCAAATCCTTTCAAATATTTTTCAAACTCATCAGTTCCATCCTTGATCAAAACACTTAAAATGTTTAAATCAACGACATTGACCCGCCAGTCAAAATTCATCTTTAAGTCATTTCTCATATTCATGACTCTCTTAAAGCTCCTTTTGCAGTACTTTCTCTCGATTTCCCCTTTTTTCAATTGTTTCAACTTTTCAAGAACCGATATTTTCCTGCAAGTGATTCGAGCGAGACACCCTCTGCGATATTCAAAACATTCGAAGAACTTTTGAGTGTTTTTCAAGAGTTGGTAGTTGTCAGTTCTGAGTTCTGAAGCCTTTGAAGTTTCATTAGTTTCAACGATGCGAGGAGGAAGTGTAAGTCTTCTTCTGTGTCTTTTTTTTTGTTTTACAGGTTCTGGAGTCGAGCTTCGATTGGTGAGAATGATTTGAACTGCTTGAGTCGAATCATTTAAAATTTCTTGTTTTTTCATAAGTGATGAGAAATTTGAGTCTTTTGACCTGGCCGACAGTTGAACTTCCATGTTTTTGGACTCGTTGCTGCGGAAGGACTTAAGAGGCTCTTGTTCTTTTTCGGACTTCAGCTTGCAGACAAGACTGGAGTTTATTGAGTTCACTACGTGTGAACTGCTACTTGACATCGAGATGTTCATTTATTATTCGTTTTTTTACTACCGCATTCATTGCGGTTATATGAACCTTAAAATGCTGATGTTTAATGACATCAAATATTCTGAATAAATATGATCGCTCTTGTCTTTTTTACTCAAATCGCTGTTTTCAAGACCTCGGCAGAGACCTTAGAGCAACTTTACGAGTCTTACTTGGAAAAGTACCAAAAATCGTATTCGGACAGTGAAAAAAAATTGAGATTTTCTTATTTTCAGAAAAATTTAGAAGTGATTGAGAATTTAAACAGTCGAAATTTGGACTTTTCCTTGAAAGTCGGCCCGAAGGCCGACTGGTCATCGGAGGACTTCTTCTCGAAGCCAGTGGAACATTCTGAGACTCTTTTCCTGGAAGACTCGGAAACTCCTGAGTTCGTCGACTGGGTAAAGCAAGGAAAAGTCACTCCAGTCAGAAATCCTCAAAATTGTGAAGCGTCTTGGGTCTATGCAGCTGTTGATGCTATTGAAAGTGCCTTGGCTATTGAGAATAAGGTCTCAGTCACAGCTTTAAGTGTGCAGCAGCTTATTAGTTGCAGTGAAAGCTTTGGGAATGATGGCTGCACGTCTGGGGATCTTGGTAATTCTTTCAAATATGCTCAAGATAATGTTCTGTGCACGGAGTCACAGTATCCGTTTTTGGATAAGGCAGCTAGTTGTAAGAGGAAGTTCTTTTGTAAGACTCGAATTGGTGGATTTGCCGAGCTTAAGAAATTAAATGAAACCCAGATCAAAATCGCTGTATCCAAACAGCCAGTCGCTGTTACTTTAAACGTGACCACTGCTCTACTTAACTACGAGAAAGGCATTATAACTCATGAAGAATGCGGATTCGCTAAAGAACAAGCCTTTTTTACTATTGTTGGATATGGAAGCATTGCTGGAAAAGACTTTTGGACTATTAGAAGCCACTGGGGAAAGGAATGGGGAATTGGCGGGTACGGGCTTATTGAACGGCAAGATTTTAATCAGAATGGACAAGGTACTTGTGGAGTTGCTTTTTCAGCTTTTGTTCCTATTGTTAGTCAATAAGTTCAAATAGTTAAGTTCAATAAAGATTAGAAGAATATTCATGCATTTACGTCAGAAGGCTAATAAATATGGGCTGCTCGCAGTCACTCAATTCAGAAGTGCACCTCGCTGTTGACCTGAATGCTCCGATCTTCAAATCTACTCATGTGAAGCACTCTATTGCGGTAAGGTCTTCTTTGCGAGAGTTTTGCAAACAAGTTATTAACCTGCACCAAGATAATGAGTACCACAATCAAGAAGTCCTATATAAAATCTCCGTCAAAGGCAGGACCTTCTCAATAGATGACTGCGTTTCTCTCTATGAGCTCAGAATCGCGCCTGAAGACACTATAAAAATCACAGGGTCTGTGATGGACAACAAAAAAATTGAACTGACTCTAAGAATTTGCTGCGAAAATCCAAAAACGATTATCCAGAAATTCACGAGAGCCACATTAGTCAAAGATTTACTCAACTGTCAGAAAGGACTTTTATTCGTTAGAGGAGACTTGATGCTTGACCCTGAAAGTTCGTTAGATGAGTACAACATTTGCAATAAGAGTAAATTAACGGTTCTTGTAGATGGCGCCCCTACAGAAGAAATCCAAATCTGGAAGATAAAAAAAACAGGTCTAGTTCTAGAAGCAACCTGCATGAACCCAGACTGCATGGCTTACAAGCAAAGAATTTGTTTAAACCTCGGTCTAGGTCAGTTCGAGATGCAAACCGAATTATGTGATGAAAACGAAAGAGAATGCGTTTGCTGTAGTTCAAAACTCTCAAGAATAAGTCGAATCGGTTTCTGCCATTGCCAGGCAACAATCGAAGATATATCCGAGGAAAAAGTGATGAAAATAGCAGATTACGCTGACTATCCTCTTCCAAATGACTTGAGGAAGTTCAAGGTAAGGACAGAAAGGTTAATGTTTTAATAGTTGGTATGAAAATTCAGATATTTATATTCGCCGTTTTAGTATAAATAGGAAATGGGATGCTGCTACTCTATCAAACCTTTAGATGCTTCTGAATTAACTCAAGGACACAAGATTTCTGATACCATTGTCGCTGACTTTAGAAACTTCGATGCTACTGCTGTGGTCGACTTGAATAAAAACTTTGCTGATGACCTTACTAGAGATTGTAGGGTTTATGATAATGATGGGGAGGAAAGTGATGAGACTCCTCTTAAGTTGCCGGAATTTACCAGTGAAAACAGCATCGATTCTTGGAAAAATCCGTCTAGTCCTATAGGTTTTAAATAATTTGAATTTAATCTGAAAATAGCGCTTGCTGAATTCATGATGGGTCGTTGGATTTAGATTTGGGTTTTAGATTATTTTTAGGGATTTTTAGGTAATTTTGATGAGGTTTTTGGATTTTGAATTATTTTTGGGGTTGGATCGATAGCTTAGGATTTAATAAGTAAAATGTATCTGGATAAAAAAGGAAATGGTAGTAATAATAGTTTTCATATGGATTTTTGGATAGTCTTATGGTGAAACTGATGGGAGTGTTTGTTAGTTTTAACAGTTTAATTTTTGTTTTGAGTATAACAGTAATAATTTATCATTGCTTTTTTATTACAGTAAGTCAATTATTTGAAATAATTAGTTATTTTAGATTTGTGTGTGATGATAGATGATTAGATATCTTTAAGATTATTATATAATATATCAAATAATTAAAACATAATAATTCCCCTAATATGAATAGTAATAAGTACATTCAAATAATTTCTCACTTAGTTAAATCTTAAAAGTTGTTAATAAATTAGTTCATTACAAATCAATAAATTTTCGATTCCAATCTTGGAAAATTTCAAAAATTTATTTATCTTTATATAATTATTCCTATAATCCGAATATGAAAGTTCACTAAATTTTATAATGCATAATATCTATCTTAATAAGATAAAATATTTAATCTTAATACATAACAATAAAATCATGAAGTGTGAGATTTTATTTTCAACTAACTATTTAACTATCTATTAGAAGGAGTGGAACATTCAGGGTATTTTTCATTCCATTTCAATACACTCTTGGAGTTGATCACTTCACTTGAAACTATATCATTCTGTTCTTTGAGGTTCCAGATATCAACTATTTATGGATTACCGCGCTCTTCTTAATTGATACGGCCTTTTTACATGAACCTTCTTCATATTTGTTACTTCCAACTTGTTATAAATTACCTGCTTCATTTAGGGTACAATCTTTATCTCGTTTACAATCTGCTTATATAAACCGAAATATCTCATACATCTATAAAGAAGAAGTCCATCATTGCTTAGTAGATAATCAATATCATTCAACCCAATGGGACTAACAAAATTCCAATTATCACTGATATATTTCTTTTTTTCTTCAAAACTCCTTGCATTAAAATCTACAAAATCCTTACTTTTTTCTTTCCTCTCCTCTCTCGGTCTCCTCTGCCTATCATCTTGATCAACATCGCTCCTAGCCCTTCGATGTCCTTGATTTTCACTACCTCCATCCCTACTCCTAGAACTAGTCCTTTTTTCACCAGTACCCCCTAACAAAGAATCATCTTTTTCCCTTCCCAAGTCATTTCCTCTATTTCCAACTTTTTTAAGTTCCACTTTAAGTTCACTAATTTCTTTTTTCAACATTTCAATTTTATCATCTTTCCTTTTCATTTCTTCTGAAACATCATCTAACTGGCCACTTTTCAATACTTTTATATCAGGTTTGAACAATTTCGCTTTTTGCATCAAATTTTTAGCCGCGTTGCCATCGAATACAACTCGTCGAAACTCAGACATGTTAGAAATGTTCTGGTTGGCTTCTCTTACCTCAGAAATCGCCTCATTGGCCAAACGCTTGATGATTGAGATGAACTCTTGAGAGTCTTTCGCTATTCTTGAGATGCAAATGTCGATTTCGGAATTTACTCGCATTGATAGAAGACTTTTGATTTCTTCTTTGGATAATCTGATTACTGAATGACTGTCGTCATGGTTGTTTCCGTGTTTGAGACAGAGAAGGTTGAATTCGCATGATTTGCATTTGAATGAGACTTCATCTTCACAGTTTGGAATCAAGCACTGCATGTTTATAGCCATAGATATGGATGATGAAAGAAGTTTAGAATGTTCGAGAGATTATAATTCGTCGGGAATTATTTTTGATCGGACTGGAAATGAAGGATTTTAGGTTTTTGAAGGGCTTTGAAGGGGGTTTGATTTTCTGTCGTGAGGGATTTTTGTGGATTGGCTCAGTTTTATAGCATTTTGGAAGATGAATATTATTAAAATTTATGGATTTTAGATGTTTTTAAGGGTTTGAATTCAGGTTGTTTGGGTTTAGAAGTGAGTTGAATTTTTTGGATTTGAGATTAGATTTTATGTATTTTAATGAGGGATTAAGATTTTTTCTTGGATGATTTTCAAAGTTTAATTAAACAAGTTAAATTAATTGATCAGCACTTTCAAAGTTTACTAAGTTTGAGAGTTTTATATCTTTTATAATGAAAGTTGATTAAGAAATAAAAAGAAGTTTAGAGTTTATGTTTTTGATAAGAGGAGTTGATTTAGGAATATGGAAGAAGGATTAAGCTAGTTTAATACTCTTGATAAGAAGAGTCAATTAAGGAAGATTATTTTTTGATCTTTACTAAACATCACATGAAGTGATATATTCTTTATCAAGAGCTTATAAAGAATCTCGCAAAAATTAATGCGTTAAATTCTTTAATAATGTATATAATCATAATTGGAAAAGTAGTATATTACTATCTCTTATATATATTTATTGAACTTTAAATTAAAACAAGAGCTGTGATGCCCAAATATGTTCTAGCGGCATCTACTGAATAATCAGATATTGTTATGAAAAATTGATATAATATCGAATCAACTTTATAGAAATTCTATAAAAAATGTACTTTAAGATGTATTTTATGAATCAGATTTCAAGTTCTCTTATTTTGAAAGATTTTCTTGTAATAATTTATCAAACTTATATGTTTTATATAAATTTAAAGAAACTAAAATTGTTATAAAGAATCTATAAATTATCTCGTCAAATTATTAAGTGCATTCACATACTATGGACCAGAGTAATAATAACTTTAAGCAATATTGCAAATTTTCTTTGAAAATTGTATAATGAACTCGAAACAAGGAAACCTTTAAAGGTATATTAACCCTAACATTACTTTTCGCAGTAAATAACTCTATAATTTAATGTTTTTATTTTTTAAAATTTTTATAATATAATCTATATCTGATGGAAAGTAAGTAATATATCGGTGGCACAGATAAGAATTATTCAGACAGATTCACATATAAATTTTAGTGATTTAAAGTTATAATAAACTTATTTTAAGTTTTTTCTCATAAAAAACTGAAGCCAAACACTGATATTCCTACATTTAGGATATTTTATTCCATTTCTTTGAAAGAATTAATTTTATTTAATAAAAGTTAATATTACATAATTTAAGTAAATAATTTATTGATGGTGAGTTTATAAAACGGATTCATTATAGTCCTCAAAACTTAGACTAATTAAAATCTATTATTTTTAGATATTGTTTGGTATTTCTCATTTTTGAGGTAGAAAAAACATAAAACATATGCAAAATAATTATAGTTATCTATTTTATTTCAAAAAATAAATCAATTTAGACAATACACAAATATGGTAATTTTTAAAATCTAAAGACAAAAACTATATAAGAATATAAATGATCACTTTTCAGGTTATCATATAAATTAGAATAAGTCTAAACAGAATAATATAATTAACATCAACCATAAAAAAATTTAAAAACCAAAAATATTCCCAATCAAATAATCCTAAACTTCTCATCAATCCCCAACAATCACAAACCATAATTTTCCCTACATTTAAAAATTCATATTTAAAACACATCTACTAACTTTTCTTGAGTGAGTTCAAAATTTCTCTCAAATTCTCTATTTCCTCTTTCTGCCTATCCTGTATAACCTTCGATCTCCTAACCGAGTAGCTTAAATGTTCGAAATCATCCTGCAAAGCAAGAAGTTGTTTATCATATCGAAAGCTTTTCTTAATCTGACTTTTATGCAAGTCAATCTCTTCTGCAAGTACCTTATTTTTATATCTTTCCACTCCAAGTTCAGCTTCCAAATTTCTCAAAGTCCTGCATTTTCCACTTTTCCTGACAACAGAATTTTTGATAGTGTTACTTTTGCAGTTAAAATTATTAATATTCCGAAGTACTGCACAAGAGCTAACTGACCTATTTTTGTACATATTTAAACTTTTATATTTACATCAGGATAATTTTTCGCTTGACTGATGTTGACAAGTCAATAAAAGACCTTGCAGGAAGATTGATGCTAAAAAGGTTTCCATCAATTTTACACTTGAGGACTCCTTCAGTCGATTCAAGCAGGTCGACTACTTCAGCCATCAAGGGTCTCACTGTCTTGTCATCAGCTTTAAAACCGTAACTTGAGACTGTCAGTTCTGTGCGGGTCACAGGAAAGACGTTTTCGTCTTGATACATCAGAGAGTCTTTGAAAACTAGTGAATACTCTGAACCTTCAATTGAAATTAAGCTGCTGGGCAAGCCCAGCAGGTAGTCACTTTCTATTCCTTGGTTCTGTGAATCTGAGAACTCGTTCGTGGAGTCTTCTAGAATGTAGCTCCAGACTCCTGATGTTGAAGTTGTGGTAAAAAACTCGGGAAAGCAGAGTTGTTCTGAGTTTTCTTCGAGAATGATGTTGAGTTCGTTCATATCAGGCAGTTCAGAGGGTCTTGAGGGATTATTTCTTGATTTTTTTACTTGGGGTTGAGATTGGTTTGAAGAAGGCGGGTCTTGCAGGTCTTGTTTTCTCTTTTTAGACTTTTTCGCACAAGTAGAACCCATAATTATAAAAACATCTAAAAAAAATATTCTTTCAATCATCACCAATAACCCAATCCAAATTTCATCAGCCTTCAAATCCACCTGAATAAAACCAACATGAATGTAGAATTTTCTTTCACAGCCTTCAGTCACTTCGACCAGCTTCCTCTGAGCAAAGGCAAGGACCTTCTTTCGCATCTTCCAACCAAGTTGCGATCCTCAGGCATTCCAGTGATTTACACCCAAGAGGTGAAACTATCCGCATTCGACTCATCCCTGGCAATAAAAAACTTGCACAACGGTTTAAAAGACCGTCTTCAAAGCTACCCAAGCCGTAAGCAAGTATTAATCCACCTCTTCGACAACTTCACATCTCCAGACTATCTACTTCAAGACCGAGGGCGAAACGAGGCTTCCTTCACAGGAGACGCGCGAGGGTTCAAGCCAAGAAAGCAGCAAATAAACAAAAGCTATCCAATCACTCACACGCTTTCAACACCCTTGCCAGTCACAGAGCTGAAGACCTTACTCGCCTCGCACCCGTTCGAGGTGTTAGACCACGAAAAGCTTTACGTGGACAACTACATTTTTTACTCTTCCCTTACCCGAGGCGTGTCTTCTGGAGTACTGCCACTGTTGGTCTACATTCCTTCTACTTTAAGTGACTTGAACTCAGGACTTGAATTCATCTTTTCATTGTGTCAGTCAATTCGGACAGTTTTGATTAATAATAGTTATTAGCATGAATAAACTCTTTGATACCCCGAGCAGCTGGAGGGACTGGTATAGACATCAGGAAAAGCACAGATTGAAAATTAATAATATTTACTCTGCTGCTTCTGTTAGAATTGATAATCATCTTCAGGATTATCTTAAAGTTTCACCGAGATCTAAACCGACCACTCAGAGTATTTATGCATCTGCTAAGAATTTTAAGGATATTGATAGAAAAAATCAACAGATTCTTGAAAAACTTACTAAAATGGCAAGACATCCTGTGGTACTTAAGACTCTTCCTATTGCTGAAAATAGGGTTAATAAAAGGAAGTACTTTTTGAAGAGATTGGAAAATGAGAAGATTCATAGGGAGAATGTTATGTTTGCGAAAAGACTTGCTAAGACTTCGAGTTCGGTTAACTTTAGGAAGTATGAACAGGAGTTCAATGATAATCAGAGATATGTGAATATTAGGAGGAAGGTTAAGTAGATAGATTGGATATGTTTAGGAAAGTTTTCTGTGATTTTAGAGTTAATTCATCTTGATTATTTGTTTATTTTTTAGAAGTTTTAGGAAGATTCTATGCAAATATACTTTATTTAAATTATTTTCATTTCTCACAACTTTCAAAAAAATTAGGTATCAGTCTAAAATTAATTTAATTTAAATTCACCTCTGAACATCTATTGCAGGCTTGAAAACACGAATACCATTTATTCTGACTCGTAACAGGGCGAAGTCTCTGCTTTTTAATCTGATTTTTCAGTTGTTCACTAAGTACAAGAGTGACAAGCACCTGAAACCTGATGTTTGTGAACTCGACCAGAGAATGGAACTCGATTTGCCTCGAGTTGACAAGACTATAAATATCGTAATAATAAATCTTCTTCATCAGTTCTAGACTCTTGCTTCCTATCATTGAATAATCGTTTTTATAAACATTTATCACTAAAGTCTCCAAGTCTTCCGTGAACAAAGAACGTGAAGAGTCATCGACTGTCAGTTTCTCATTTTTACTATTGCAAAGCTCAATGAAAATTTGACTTCCATCAAGAATCACACAGTTCTCGATTGAGACTGTTACTTTCGTTGATGTTACTTTAGATTTAGGAGCTCGTGTGAATAAACTTAGAATTTTTTCCATTTATATTTAAGTTGAATCAGATTCAATATTAAAGAAGTTGTGAAAGGAATGAGACTGATGAGTGATTTTCAGGTAAATCTCTGAAAAATATTGAAATTTTAAATATTTTACATTTTCAACGCTGTGACTTTAAGATATTACAAGAAGTGAATAACTCCAAGACTTTTCCCCAATCACTAAAATCAAATAATAACCAAAAAATCCTTCATTTACTTCCCCTCCTAAATTCTCCACAAGCCCTTCTCCTCCAACCTCCCAATTACCTTCAGTCCTTACCCCTGCTCATAAATGGCCCGAAAGGTAAACCTAAACTCTCCAGAGCTCTTTTCCAAGTTAGGTTCCCCGTCAAGAACCCCTCGAACAACAACAGTTCTTTACCAAGTCTGCAACGACCGTCGTCGTTCAAGTTCCCAAGACACGAAGACAATGCAGGCAAGTCCAGACTCGAAGACCCGATCAAATCACGGTCGTTTGGCAAGTGCAAGTAGTAAAATTCATGAAAGTTCCTGTTGGCCAGTTCAAGCGACTCCAATAGTTTCTTCAAAAGTCCAGCGAATCGCAGGTCCAGACTTGTCAAAGACAACTGGCAGAGGTTTTAAAGGAATTTATAAAAAAATCACGAATGATCAAGAATATCACCCGAACCATAAAGCGGTTTGGAAAGGGACTGGAAAGAAAATTCTTACTTTTGAAGCAACTCTTCCTAGAGCTGAGTTCTTTAAAACTCCTGAGTTTGTGGTTGAGACGAAAGATGTGAAGTACTCACAGATTGACTCGAATATGCAGGTGCCTAATCTGCAGAAGACTACTGCTAGGGCGAATGATGAGGAGGTTCCTACTTTTATGGTTAATTTGCATTATTTGGATAGGGTTTGTGGACATATTGTCCCGAATTACAAGAGTCTCAAGATGAATAATTATATGACTACGAATTTCTTACCGCTTATGTCGAGCTTTCAGTCACCTTCCAAGTCTAGAATGAATTTTCAGTCATCGAAACTTTCGTCACCGCTTGGGAAGTATAATTAAAGTAATGATATGTTAGAAATTGTGGAAAGATTTTTTATGGGGATTGAATTGGTTGGGGTTTTTATTTGATAATTTATGGAACCTTTGATGAAAGTACAAATTATTTACTCACAGCCTGAAATCACAGTTAGAATCACTCCGGTTCAAGCTTGTAGTAGTTTAAGTGAAAAAGTACCTCTTTCTATCGTTTCTTCGATGATTTTAATTCAGAAATCTTTAGAATCTCGTCTGTTAGAAACTACCTCAGATCTGATTCTTCACAACTCTGAGTCCATGTCCCAACTTTCTGAAGCATTAAACCTAATGATGAGGTACCCAGAACTCGTTAAATCAATCTACGATGACCTCATGGCAATTCAGAGAAGTTTGAAAAGAATGAAACAAAAGCTTGGACTTTCGTAATAAGATAATAAAAATGATAGTCTATCAGGGCGAAACAGCTGAAACTCTTGAACCTGATGACTTGACCAGGTCGATGTTTACCTGGGCGGAGTCCATCGGAGTGAGACTCAGTCCCAAGCTGCGCTACCCGGTTCGCTTTCACCCTGGGTACCTCGGTGTACAAACACTAGAAGCGATTTCGCCTTGTGAAGACTTATTATTCGCTCCAAACCAAAGCATGTTATCAACAAAATTAATGAATCCACCTGAGCTCCATGCTCTATACTCAAATCATCCAGAGTTCTTTTCCCTTCCCGACAAATCCCACGAAGACTACAGGATGATCGCTTTCATGGTTTTCGAGCAATCAAAAGAAGAAAAGTCTTTCTGGAAGTCATATCTCGACTTTTTACCCAAAGACGTAGAAACCATAATAGACTGGTCAGACTCAGATTTAAAAGAACTCCAAGACGAAGACTTCGAATACGACTCACGATTCCGAAGAGATCGAGACGTGAAAGGGAACCAAGATCTTTCAGAAGTTCTTAAAAACTACGAAATTTTCAATGAAAAGTACTTAAATCCCACCAATTTAAACTGGGTCTGGAAAATTTTATGCACAAGGTCCTACGGCCGATGTGTTCCTTTTAACTCTCTAATCCCTTTAGCTGACCTTTTCAATCACAGCAACGTGAATACCAACTATTTCTACGCAAGTCAAAACGAGCCTTGTCCTGATGCCTCCAGTGAAGAGCTTAAAATCGACTTTGAAGACACAGACGATCCTTTACTAGACAAAGAAAAACCTGTCGTTTTTTCAAGTCTCAAACTTCACCGCCTTGCTTTTGCCTCTTTAAACAAAGATGAAGACTTGAACGAAAAATCGAAAATTATCTTGCAACAGGCAAGACTTGATGATAGTCAAAGTTTTGTTAAGAAAATGAACGCGGCTTGTAAGTCTGCTGAATACGGCGCTGCTCCTGAAGAGGAAAACTCTTGGTTTCGCATTAGTTGCAGCAAGTTTGAAAGATATGAACCTGGAGCTCAGGTGTTTATTTCGTATGGGAAGTACTCGAATAGACAACTTCTTACGAATTATGGATTTGCTCTTGTTAATAACCCTTATAACTACGCGAGAATCAAGGTAAAACTTAAAGATTTCTTGAATGAACAACAAAAAAATTCACTTTCAGGAGGATTTAAACCTGAAAGTGATGTTTTGTTTAAAGTTAAGAAACATGAGATGTGTGTCGAGATGTTGAAAGTTATCAGGTGCTTCTTATGGACACCTGAAATTTCACCTAATGCTTTTTTAAAACCTGCTGATTTGAAACTAGAGGTTCTGGCAGTTCGTAGGTTTAAAGAAATGTTGGAAGAGGTTTATCAAGCCTTTCCGACGACTTTAGAAGATGATAGAGAACTTTTAAAAGAAGCGACTGGAAAGAGATATTTGGCGATTTTATATAGAGCAGGGGTCAAAGAGATTTATTTGCAGCAGGTAAAATATTGCAACATCGCCTTAGAACTTCTTGATATGATTGCCGGGGGATACCCTCTGACTGTGATTGAAGAGATCACATCAAAACCTCCTCACATCTCGGAAAAAGACTACCTTCTCTCTTCCATGACCAATTACCTCACAGACCTAAAAGAGTTTAATTAATCCAAATCTCTAAACCTTCATCAAATATTTTCCTATTTCCTATTTTCCTATCAACTATAAAAATGGGAGGACTATTTTCAAGAGACTCTCACGAATCAGAGCAAAAGTTCCTAATCGGCATAACCGGTAAAAGATTCGACACAGCTGAAGAGATCCACGAAGGTTCGACTCATCTTTTAGAACATGCCGGGACAGTAGTCGAGGTGATCCTCTCTCAAAACTCATACGGTCCAGACGCTTGCAAAGCGATTTCAGACTCCTTGGCAAAGTGTTCTAATCTACGCGTTGCAAATCTAAGCGATATCTTTGTCGGTCGTCTTCGAGAGGAGATGATCCAGTCAATGACTTATCTTTCTTCATCCCTTCTAAACTGCAGTAATCTTGAGGTGTTAAATGTGAGAGACAATGCGTTCGGCCCGGACGGAGTCCGGGCTTTTAGGATTTTACTTGAAACTAGTCCTAATTTGAAAGAGTTGAACGTCACAAATGACGGACTAGGTCCAGAAGGCGCGCGTCTTATTGCTGAAGCTTTGAGTTTAAACCCGAATCTTAAACTTGAAGTCTTTGAAGCCGGCCGAAGCCGGCTTGAAAACGAAGGAACTGTTCAATTAGCCCAGGTTTTTGGAAAAATGAGGACTTTAAGAAAAATTTCTATTCCTCAGAATGGAATTAAAAAAGAAGGCATGGTTGCACTTTTTAGGAACTTGTTGAATAATCCTGATCTTCAGATGATTGAAGTTAATGATAACTATTTGAATGACTTGGAAGCGGCGAGTTGTCTTAGTGCTTGTATTGAAAGTCTCAGTTTTTTAAGTGTTTTGAATATTGGGGATTGCATGCTTGGGGATAAAGGAGCTGGACTTGTTTTGAATGCTTTGAAAAGCACGAATCAGCATTTGATGGAACTTTATGTTCAGTATAATGAACTTAGCACTGGAAAGACTGTTGATGATCTTATTGAACTTGCTATGATTAGGGATAATCTGGTTAAGTTGCATATTCAGGGAAATGATTTCAAGAAATCTAGCAAGGAGGTTATTAAGAATAACTTGAAGAAACGGGAAACGGAAATTGAAGTCAAATTTTATAGCTCGGGTGAGGAGGAATTTGATGAGGATGATGATGAGGAAGATCTTTCTGCACAGGTCGAAAAATTAAACATAAAAGATGACTAGTTTAGGTTTTTTACTCTTTGAATGGACATTTTCATTTTACTATGACATAAATGCTATCCAGGACTCTCTTCCGAACCTTCAAAAGCTGGGCGCAATACCAAGCAGAGACCTTAGAAATGACATTAGAAGACTACCACGCAATGAAAGCACTCCGCAAAGAAGGTGCCTACGACGAATGGCGACATCGAACAGAAGTGAGCAACAAGATAACCTTCCTTCTCGACCACTGTTCACCAGAAGAACAAAAGCATTACCTAAAAGAGTTCTCCACTGAAGACCTAACCCGATTCCTCCTCAGCGACTTATACAACCTAAGCGAAAAAGAATGCACACGTCTCTGCGAACTAAAAGTCTCATATTCCTCAATCCCAGGTCTCAACTCCCTCTTAATGTCCAAATCAATGCTAAACCTCTTTCAAATCATTTCAGCCGACTTCTTCAAACTCGAGGATCGTCAACGTCTAATTCTGAAGTCCCACCTTGAAAGCAAGTTAAAAGAACTCGAATGGCGAAAACTCGATTCTATCATCGCCTCCAGCCAATAACTTAGCTTAGAACCTCTCA
This sequence comes from Stentor roeselii, assembly GCA_006503475.1. Classification (NCBI taxonomy): domain Eukaryota; phylum Ciliophora; class Heterotrichea; order Heterotrichida; family Stentoridae; genus Stentor; species Stentor roeselii. The sequence goes on along the minus strand of RSEH01000069.1, from coordinate 38,755 downwards.
ACCCATTCTTCAAACCATATAAATGGGTTCTTACCTCTCGTCGCCTATCACCGAGAAAAACTTAAGAACTGGTGAAAACGATCGAGTCTCTTTCGCCTCTGCTGAAATGCAAGGCTGGAGAAATACGATGGAAGATGCAAGACTTGTCAACCTTCACCTCGCAAATGACGCGATGTGCTTCGGAGTCTTCGACGGTCATGGAGGCAAAGAAGTAGCGATATTCGTCGAGAGACACTTTTGCTCAGAACTTGAAAAATCTAGCAATTATCAGGCAGGTCGCGTGGAACAAAGCCTTCGAGACACCTTTTTGCAAATGGATCGACTTTTGGTGACGAAAGATGGCCAACGTGAACTTACTCGTATTCAGAAAGACTTGCCAGAAACTTCTAACTCGACATTAGTGACTGATTCTTTCGCAGGGTGCACAGCTATCGTCGCTTTGATCAGAGGAAAACAACTTTATGTCGCAAATGCTGGAGACTCTAGATGTGTTCTTGCTGAAGAAGGAAAAGCTGTTGAAATGAGTCATGATCATAAACCGGACTTGCAAGGAGAAAGGACGAGAATTTTAAGGGCTGGAGGACATGTTGAGGATGGAAGGGTTATGGGGAATATTAATTTGAGCAGGTCGATTGGAGACATGGAGTATAAAAGGAACCCGGCTTTGCCTCCTGAAGAACAGATGATCACTGCTTTTCCTGATGTGATCACTAAGACTTTAAGTGGAAAAAGTAATTATTTGATACTTGCTTGTGATGGCATTTGGGATATGCTTACTTGTCAACAGTGTGTTGATATTGTTTATGATTGTGAAAAAATGGGGAAAAGTCTTGCGGAAACTGTTGAAATCGTCTTGAATCGATGCCTTGCTAAGGATGTGTCGAGTAGTGGAGGACTTGGATGTGATAACATGACCATGATTTTAGCTAAACTTAATATTCGATAGATATTCTTGATTTATCATAAAAATTTCCTTGATTTTTTTTTAATAGTGGATTATTTACAGTCATCTAAAAAAAGGACCTTTTCCGCTTAGTCTTATGCAGGAATCTTGGAATTTTGTAAATTCTCCGATTTTTTTATAGAAAACTTTTGGGTTTTGATTTAAGGAATTTTGATAATCGGCGAATAGTTCTTGTCGTGATGGTCGTTGAATGTCAAAAGATTGTCCTAAGCCTTTTTGTCTTGATGTTGTTGTTGGAGTGGGTCTGTTGGTTGATGTGTGGTTGATTAAGTTGTAGTCTCTTGTTGAATAGTTGATCTTTGATACCTTTTTAGATACTTGACAGTTGGGTTTAGATTCGGAGTTTCTGGTAAAGGGCTTTGGTTTTAATTGGATGAAGTCGTAGATGCTCCTGCCTGACCAGGGCGGTTGCTCGAAAGACTGGCTGCGATTAGCATTAAACTTGATTTCTGACTTTCCTCGGTCAATTGCATTTTGAACCCCTGAGTTGTCATAATATTTACCGATCCTCCAATATTTACTATCTGATGACTGGCGCGATCGGTGTCTTGCCCTGTTCAAATTGTAGAAAGAACCCTGGCTAACTTCTCGGACCAGTGAGTTGTTCGTACTTTGCATTTATGATCGAAACCCTCAACATACTAGTTATTTAAAACAACCCAATTATCACAATAACTCCCTAAAAACAATTCTAGTCACTAAACCATCTACACTATAAAAATCATCAAAATATCAAGAAAATTTAATTATCTCTTAATCCAAATCATCCTAAGAAATTCAGTAAGCTACGAACGCTCAAAAAATTCCCAAACATTTACGAAAATACCCAAAACTCTTTCATCCACACCAAAAATCTTAAAACTCAATCCACAAATATTCCTCAAAAACCCAAAACCAAACATCTCGAAACATCTCCCTCACCATCTCATCCCCTCGAAACGAATGATTATAAAATGTCGGCAGCCGATCCCCAAAAGTTAGAAGAAATCCTCGCCAACTCTTCCTTCTTAGCAGGAGACGTGCCAAGCGCTCAAGACCATAAAGTCCACAAAGAGCTATCAGCTCCAAACGCTTCAACTCATCCAAATCTTTGGGGATGGTTCCAGTTCGTCTCCCAATTCTCAGAAGCCGTGCGACTCTCCTGGCCTGACCTATCTCCTAAAGAAGAAGAGAAAAAAGACGATGAGGACTTCGGCGAGGACGACCTGTTCGCCGACGACCCTGACGCAGAAGAAGAAGCAAAAAAAATCGCTGACGCGAAAGCGGCTGGCAAAAAAGCTGCTCCAGTGGGCAAGTCGACTGTTGTTTTCGATGTCAAGCCAGTCAGCTCAACGATTGACTTGGACCTGCTGGCTTCGCGAGTCTTCAAAGAAATTGTAATGGAAGGACTAGTCTGGGGAACTGAATACAAAAAAGCACCAGTTGCCTTCGGTATTAATAAACTTGTTCTTGGATGCACTATTCTTGATACTGTCGAAACTGAAGTGATCATTGAAAAAATCACTGATATTTCTGGAGAATTCCAACAAGAAGAAGAAGATGAAGAAGGAGAAGGAACTGGAGTTTTTAAGACTGCTAATGATGTCTGGGTTCAGAGTGTTGATATCGCAAATTTCCAGAAACTTTAATAGGAATAGATTAGGAGGATTTTGGTATTTATAGGGAAATTAGGGGTCTTTGGTATCCTCGCCTTTATAGCTCAGTTGGCAGAGCATTCGCTTAGTAAGCGAAAGGTCTACGGTTCGAGCCCGTATAAAGGCTGATTTTTGGATTTTTTTTAATTAAATATGGAAAATTTGACCGTTTTGGAATTTTTTGGAAGAGTGGATAGAACTGCTTTTTTCGCACATTGTGAATTTTTTGGATGATTTTTTGTTTTAGGTAATTTTGAGTTGAATTTAAATTTGTTTTGATGAAAGATATTTTAAATATCTTTTTAGGATTTTTAGACAAAACTATATTTATAGGTAGAGATGTTTTGAGGTATGAGGAATGTATCCGGGATTTTGCAGATGTAGGTGAAAGGACGAGAATTGGCACGGCTTTTTGAGGTGTTAGTAAATAGAGGTGAGTACTGATGGAAAATTAATTTTGAGTTTTTATGGTAAGGGTTGAAAGGAGGGATTTATTATGATTATTATTTGAGGGTTGATTTTAGATTTAGTTCTGTGGGAATATTGAAATGTGTAAAGAATGTTCATTATTTCAATAAGAATTTCTAAAACTAATATGGTAATTCATGCTTTAATTTTTCTCAAATTTTTCATTATGCAGTAAACCCAAAGATCAAACCTAAATCAACTAAAAATAAACAACCCAACATCTATTCTTCCAAATTCCCTAAAACCAAGAAAAAATCTTGTTAATTTCTCAATTCTGAAACAAATCTGAAATTTCTAAATCGCCATAAAATTTCACACCTTTTATGATAATCCCTTTTGCGGGAAATATTCAAATCTTCAAACTTTTACAACAATCATTATAAATGCTATTATTTCATAAAATAACTCTTTGAATCATCTTCCCCTTCAAAAATCATAAAAATGTTGCTAAGTCGAAGAGACTACCTTCAAGTTTCAGGTACATCAAGAGGAATTTTGTCTCTTTTAACCGATCAAGGCCGTCCATCTCTAATAATCGGTGACCAAGGAGGCCAACTAACCAGTTTCAACTTTGACACACTATCCGTATCCTGGTCATCAGCATTAAAGCCAATAAGCCACGTGGAAGTATCAGGAAACACGATACTAGCATCAGGAGGTCCATTTGTATATTCTTACACATCTTCCGGTCTAGAGCTATCTTGTTTCGACACAAACGTTGCAGAATCCGTGAAAACATTTAAAGTCCAGGGTCAAGAAGTGTGGACATCGGGGAAGTACCTGTTCAATCATTACTTGAAGGAAAAAGAACTGGACTACCTGATCCTTAAGGACACGATAAATGACTTCTGTGTGGGAAACATCACTGGAGAATTGGTGTTTAACCCTGTTTTGGCCTGCAATGATAAATCTGTCCGTGTGTTGAACGGCTCAGATACTGTCTACAGCCTTGCACTCCCCAATCCTGCCAGTTGTCTTCATAGTCTACCTGGGAAAAAGGCATTGTTTGGATCGAATGGTGGGGCCTTTGGTGAACTGCAACTTTATCGAGAGCAAGGGGTGGTCTTGTGGACTAACCCGGGACGGTCTAGTGAAGTTTCTTTTCTTCACTCTTCGGACTTACTTGGACAGGGATCCCCTCAGATATTGGTTTCTAGGGTTGATGGAAGCTTAGAGGTTTACTCTAGGAATTCGTCGGAAATTGTAAGCTCTTGTGAGACTTCTGTTCAAGAAAGCATCACGACTTTACTCCCTGGTAACCATGCAGGTCATCCCGAGGTATTCTTATCAACCTATTCCGGAAAAATCATCGGAATTCGAGACAATTCCAAAAACCTGGACTTCAACCCATCCTCAACCCTAACATCCGAAATAAACTCTCTAAAACAAAAACTCGAGGAAAGCAAAAAGCAAGTCCATCAGCCTTCCAAGACACAAAACCAATCAAAAGTTTCTTATAAACTTTCAGTCCTTGCAGAGCAAGCAGCATACAACTTAACAATTGAAAGTCAATTTGCAATGTCCTTCATTCTAATAAATTCCGAAATTCCAATTGAACTTTTAGACTCAGAAGACCACGAAGCCACTGTAACAAGTTCTGAAGAAAACGGAGCAGTTTTGATAACCTACAGATTTCCCGACTCTTCAAGCACCCGTTGTCAAATTCTTTTCAGGAACTCCGAAGGTCAACCAGGAAGTTTAAACATTTACGTGATTCCTTATCAAGACCCTAAAGTTGCCCAACTTTTAACAGTCGACATAAAACCTTTATCCTTGCATGAGAAGGTCTTGCAAGTCGATGTAAGTGACCGTCCATTGAACTTGATAAGAATCACTGGAAATTTCACTAAAAGTGAAATGCATGGATGGATAAGTCAAACTTTGCCAGATGTTCCTCCGAGTGTCAATGAAGACATTGTACAGATGTTTTACTCGAACTCGATTATTGGAAGTTTACTTTGTATTAGCTATGCAAGTGCATGGGCAGAGTTTAGTTCAGAGTCGGTTAGTGTTTTAGCGATTTTAAAGGAAAGCTTGATGAAACAGTCAGCCCTTAGGAAGGTTCAACTTAGTGTTTCGTTTAATGAGGCTAAGGAATCTTGTGGGTTTGTTATTAGTATGATTGAAAGCTTTATTGTTGAACTGCAGGAATTGGAAACTAAGTTTCAGTTAATTGAAGCTATGAAGGAAATTGAGATTCAAGGAGATATTTCAAAGTTTTCTAGTGAATTAACTGGAATTTTAGAACAGGCTGATGGGATTAAGGCGGAATATAAAAAGTATCCGAAAAAATTACAGTATTTTCAGGGGATGATTAGTGATCTTTATGTGGATTATTGTAAGTTTAGGGGATTTCTTAATTTCCCTGATAGGATTCCACATTTACAGAATTTACTTGCTAATTTTGATGCTGAGGCTTTGATTGAATTTTTTAATAATTGAATGGGTTTAGAGTTTTGGTTGGGAATTTTGAAGATAGTTGAATAACTTACCATTTCTAAACACTTTAAAATTCTAAACTAATACTTAAACAAAAAATCCAGTATCACAAAAATTCTCAATCAACATAAATTCCTTCTCAGTTCCTTCCGATTCTTTCCAAAAAAATCCACCTTCATAAAAATTTTCTCAATACCTAAAAAAAATACCTAAATCAACATCCCAAACACTTCGATAATAAAAACCTTCCAGATAATAAATGGCCAAACCTTTCAACGAGACCGGTTTCTCAAGCCGACATCCTGGTGACCAGTTATGCTCGAATCTTCTCGAATTAGCAAGACCAGTAATAGAACAAGAATGTGGAAAGTCATTCCGATTATTATCCTGCGTGCACTACATGTCAAAGCATCAATACGGAACAAACTACAAAATCAAAGCAAAAACCGAAAACGACTACCTCCACATTCACCTCTTCAGCCCTCCTTCCGGCCTCCCTCAAATAAACCTGATCGAGCGAGGCATGACAGCCGAAGACGACCTGGCCCTTCCATTCAGCCTGCGGGCATTCAAGGCTCCTCCACCAATAAAAGAAGATTAATAATCCACTCTTCTAAATTCAAACCCGTGAATAGTGTATTTAAATGGTGATCAAAAACAACTTCAAGTTCCTCAGCGACATCTCGTCAAAGCCTCCAGCAATCAAAAGACTGTCATCACGTTCCCCTCAAAGAAACATCGTAACTAAAGGGCCAGCGCGAGCGACTCACAAGATCTACGGCTCCATGGTGAGCAACCTTCCGAAAAAACTGAACAACGCTCAAGTGAACAGGTCTTTAAACTTGGATGATAAGTCGGCTAACCTGGCAATTTTGCTAAATAGCAAAAATTCGACTCCAAAGAGCGGCGAAGCGAGAAGTACCAAGTCGGCCAAGCATAAACGGTTTCTGTCTTTGGCCGATAGACCTTTAAGTCACAATACTTTAGCTAAGGCTGAACCGGAGAAGACGAATAAGAGGAAGTTTTCTTTGGAGGCTAGACCGGAAGTGCCGGTTGTTTTGAAATATGCACATTTTACCCAGACTGGATTTATACCTGGGAATACGGCTAAGGTCAATCAGGATAGTTTCTTTGAACATGTTAACTTTGCGAATTATCCAGATTTGTACTTCTTTGGAGTTTGTGATGGGCATGGGTTTTATGGACAAGAAGTAAGTGGCTTCGTCAAGCAGCGACTTCCAGCTTTACTCGGAGCGAACCCTCACGTTTACTTAAACCCAAAAAAAGCCTTAACGACCGAGATCCTTCGCTGCAACGCAGAGTTGCAGCAGTTAAAAATCGACATAAACTTCAGCGGTACTACATTGATCTGCGTTTTAATAAAAGGAAGTACTTTATACTGTGCGAACGTCGGCGATTCACGAGCATTAGTAGCAAGACAGATAAACGACAGTACAAACAACACGTCGACAGGAAGACATTGGATGTCGATTGCCTTGTCGAGGGACCACAAGCCAGACGACAAGAATGAAAGTTTCAGGATCATGCAATGCAACGGAAGGGTTGAAAGTTATCAAGATGAAAACGGAAATCCTGTCGGCCCTGCAAGAGTCTGGCTTAAAAATCAAGACCTTCCTGGACTTGCCATGTCCAGATCTTTGGGAGACGCTGTCGCTGCCAGTGTTGGAGTCGTCCCTGACCCGGAAATATTGGAATTTGTTTTGACCCCTGAGGATAAGTTTATTGTCATTGGAAGTGATGGCATTTTTGAGTTCTTGAGCAATGAAGAAGTTGTGAAAATCGTTGTACCTCATTGGAAAATGAAGGACTCTGATACTGCTTGTGAAAGTCTCTGGAAAGAAGCGAATCTTAGATGGAAAACGGTAAGGATTATGTAGGAAGAAGAGGTTATTGACGATATCACTAATATTTGTGTTTTTCTTGATGTCCCTAAGTAGATAAGTAAATTAAAAGATTCGGAATAAATTAATTAGATGAAAGAATCTCTGAAACTATGTCTTGGATGTAGAGACAAGTCACTGGCTCTTGAAAAAAGTGCAAAGGAAAATTTTGAATACAAAATTTTTCCAAACTACTCCATTTGCCCTTACAAAAAGCAAAATGTTCGGTCGAAGTGCAACACCTGATTTTCAGTTTTCTAATTAAAAATTTAATAGTCTTCGAAAAAAAATACTTGCAAAAAATGAAGAAAATCTTTGAAAAGCCCTCAGTAGCGACAAAATGAGTGAAACCTTTCTTTTTCCCAGAAGACTCTAAAAAAATCTGGTACTTTAGATGACTGAATGAAAGTAAGACATGGTTCATTGTTTTTAATCTGTTTGTTGCATTGACTCTTTCGACTTTTTGGTTTTTTATGTACTTTTCCAGATGTTTCATCAAGGTGAGGTAGACTTTGTGAGGGTTGACTAAAGATTTCACTGATTTTCCAGGGTAAAATTCATTTAAAATGTATTTTAGTGGAGTGTAGCTGGATTCTGAGTCGTTTGTTTCAGTTGATATACTTCTGACCATTATAATGAAGAGGGGGATCGATATATGATTGTTTAAATAAACTGGGTAATTATTCCTTTAAAATTCTCCAAATCATCCAAAACACTTTTTCCATCTCCTAACTATTCTAATTATAAACCATATACTTGTTTGTAGCTGAAAACTTCGAGAACCCTTTGATAACCTTTTCAATAGCTTCCAGCAAATCCTTCTCAGAAATGCTCTTCCTTCTCTGCCTAATAGCAAACATTCCAGCTTCAGTGCAGACACTTCTCAAGTCCGCTCCAGTCGAATTAGGACAAAGCCTTGCAAGTAATTCAAACCTGATGCCTTTATCCATATTCATAACCTTAGCATGAATCTTAAAGATCTGAGTCCTTCCCTCCAAATCCGGTAGTCCAAATTCAATTTTCCTATCAAGTCTTCCCGGTCTCAACAAAGCAGGATCTAAAGTATCAGGTCTATTAGTTGCCATTAACACCTTAACATTTCCCCTGTTATCAAATCCATCAAGTTGATTAACAATTTCAAGCATAGTCCTCTGAACTTCACTATCACCTCCATGCCCGTCATCAAAGCGAGCTCCTCCAACAGCATCGACTTCATCAATGAAAACAATGCAGGCCTTTTTGCTGCGAGCCATTTGAAAGATTTCCCTGACCATTCTAGCCCCTTCGCCGACATACCTCTGGACGAGTTCAGAGCCAATGACCCTGATAAAGCAAGCGTCAGTTCGATTAGCGACAGCTCTGGCAGCTAAAGTCTTTCCAGTTCCAGGAGGTCCATAAAGCAAGACTCCCTTTGGCGGGTCGATTCCAAGATTGATGAATTTTTCAGGGTGTAACATGGGCATCTCTACAACTTCTCTTAACCTTTCAATCTGCTCCTTGCACCCTCCAAGGTCATTATAAGTCACATCAGGTTTTTCCTCTAAAGTCATCATAGTGACTGTAGGGTCGATTTTCGGAGGTAAAGGAATTTGAATGAAGTACTTGGTCCTGTCGACTCCGACTCGCATTCCTTCTTCGATGTCAGTCGCTGCGACTTTTTCACCGAGACCGACGACGAACTTTGCCATTTGTTTGACTGAGATCATGTATTTGGCGTCGTCAGTCCGCGGGTTGATGATTTTGGTGCATCTGGCAACTTGCAGTGGGTGTTCCATTTGCATCAACATCTTGTCCCCCTCGATGTCCCAGTATGAAGGCTGGGCAAGGCCTGTGTCGGACTCTTTCACTCCAGCCATTGATTTGATTTCTGTTGATAACTTTTGAATGTCGCTCTCTGTGTCTTGAAGCTTCTTCGCGTAAGGACCTCGGCCGTAACGCATCAAAAGGTTGATGTCGGCTTCGTCTAGAGGGTTGATCGGTTTTTCCTTTTCTTCAGCCATTTATTAGGAAAGAATTAGGTATAAGATTGGAATGGATTCGTTATATTCAGAGTTTTCAGGGTTTAGGATGTTTACTTGTGAATAGTAAGAGGTTTGGAATAGGTTGCAAGAACCGTCGGTTTGTAATGATATGAGAATTGATATGTTTTCTTTTGGAGATGAGTAAAGGGTTTTTTGAAAGTGAATTTCTTTTATTGTGTTTTGGTGATCTATGAGGAATTCGTTGTTTAGTGAAAAAGAGTGAGTTTGGTTTGAAGTGTCTGTGGTGGCTACTTCGAGTGAAAGGATTTCGAGCCAGCTTCCATGACAGGGAGTTCCAAATCCAAGTCCTTTAATTTGAAGATCTTTTTCGTTGTTTTGGTAGATGTTTGGTTTGATATAGAAAAAATAACCATTTTTACTTGGTGCTCCTGGAACTAGATTTTTCATCAGTCTTAAGTGATTAAAGTTCAATTTCTTGTAAATTATTCCAAGATTCTTATCGAGTCCAGCCTCATCTTCAAAATAAGGAAGTGAAAGATGTTCTAGTAGACCTTTTAAGCTTGTTAGAGATCTCTGAATGGCTTCAACAGAATAGTAACGCACAGGAAAAATCTTCGATATTTTTGTGTACTTTTCCCTTTTTCTCGGGCAGAAGTACTTCAAGTCTTTAAACTTTTTTCTGATGTTTTGAACAAGATTTTTTATCTTATTTCGAGATTTACAAAGGTTAAAAAAATGCTCTGATGGTTTAAGTTTCTTTATTTTTTTTGAAAGATTCGAGATTTTTGAAGATATTTCTTCAATCTTCTGGTTAATGTTAATCTTTGTGGTTTCACAGTCTTTATGAAAGGCAGAGATGCAGAAAGGACAGCAGATTTTGAGATGGGTCAAACAAAGGGTGTCCATGGTTAGTTCGTGGTTTTCACATTTTGATTTTAACATCTGGGATATTTTAGTAATTTCTGTAGATTGGTTAAATTTGACACGAAGGTTGTCAAGAGGACATTTCAGTAGTTTTTTGTTGAGAATTCTTGAACAGCGACTGCAAAATTGATGTGAACATGAAGCCAACAGTGGTCTGTGGTCATATAAATCAAAATTTATGTAGCAGTAGTTGCAAGACATAATTTATGCGAATATTATAAACAAATATTTAATTTTCTAAACCTTCAAACAAATAATCCCATAAATCTCAATAAAAATAACCATCACTTAAATATCATCTTTCAAAAAAAATCAAATCACTCTACATTTTTCTTTATCCTCCTTTCTCTCAACATTTTTTTCCAAGCACATCAAAATCGCCTGATCAAAAACATTTTTAAGTCCTTCCTGAGTAAGAGCACTGCATTCAAGACACTGAGCAATTCCATTCTTTTCTGCGAATTGTTTCGCTTTACAATGTACTCCAAGAGGACTATCAATCTCGAAGTACAGGTCAAGGTGAGTACCGACCAAGACCACAGGCAAATGACTAGATTCACGAATTTCATTCATCCAGAAATTTTTAACACTTTTAAAACTATCTGGTTCAATAAGACTATAACAAAGAACAACCACATCACAAACATTCAAAAGCGACTTTCTGTAATTTTGCGCTTTTTTCAAACCAGACAAGTCAAAAAGTCTTAAAGTAATCGAGTCATTTCCAACATTAACAATCGCGCTGTAAACATCTAAAATCGTTTGCTTGTAGTTTCTAGGAAATGCATCAGAAGTATAAGAAACAACCATGCTAGACTTTCCAACTTTCGAGTCTCCCATAAGGCAACAATTGATAGTTCTATTAAGCATGGTATAAATGTACTCTAAAGTCCTAAGCCAGGCGCGCAAGACACGAATTTACGACTTTTTAAGCCAAGTAGACACGTTTATCTTCGACTGTGACGGAGTGATCGTGTAAGTAACAAGTATGCAGGGAGCCAGGCCTTGCCTTACTCTTCCGAATCAGTGCAACTGCTCAAGTCAATGGGAAAGTCAGTCTTTTTTTACTCCAACTCCTCTACACGAACACGAGAAGAAGTAAGTGAAAAGCTTGTAAAGCTCGGAATCGAGACAAGTGCCTCAAAAGTCTTCACCGCTTCTTACGTGATGGCTCATTACATTAAAAACTTCCACCCAAACATTCAAAAAGTCTTCGTTGTCGGCCTTGAAGGGCTTATTCAGGAGTTGAAGACAGTCGGTTTGGAAGTCGTTGAATCCAGGCACTTTGGAGGAGTTTCTCAGAAATGGGACTTTTTAAGTGATATCAAATTGGATGATGATATTGGCGCTGTTGTCATGGGATTTGATAGTGGGTTTAATTATTTCAAACTCGCTGTCACGGGAATGCTTTTGAGTCGCCCTTCTTGCATGTTTTTAACTACTAATGGAGATACTTATGACTTGATTGATGGAGTCAAGCACCCTGAGACTGCAGCTTATGTTGCTGCGATTCATGGATTTGTTGGAAGGAAACCTGATGTTATTTCTGGGAAACCTAATCCACTTATGTTTAGTATTTTGAAGAATTCCTACCCGAATATTGAGAATGGAAGGACTTGCATGGTTGGAGATCGACTTGATACTGATATGGCATTTGCTAGGAATAGCGGGATTTTGAAAATGATGACGTTTTCTGGAGTCACCCAGGCAAGGGAATTGGAAAGTTTATTGGATACGGATATTGACTTTTTCATTCATTATTTGGGAAGGATTTATGAAATCATTAAGAGTAATTAGGTTGAGTTCTTATGAAAATGTTTCTATTTCCTTTTATTTTCTTATTTAAAATAATCCAAAAAATTCAGTATCTAAATCCATTTGATTCTTTCTAGATACCCAAACTTACCACCTACATCAATATTCTCACCAATTTATTAAAAATCCTAAAACACTTAATTCGATCTTTCGATCCACTAAAAAACTTCCAAAAACTCCATACTTTTATTCTCTTCTCAAATCCAATCTACCTCCAAAGTCATCATCACTGAAAACTTTGATCTACACCCAACTCCCCCAATAATCCTGATTCATCCATAGCTAAGTTCCCACTCTAATCTAATAAATGTCAAAGGAAAGTAGTTCAGGTTCAGACGACTCAGCATCTCAAGACGATTCAAGTTACGACGACGTAGTCAAATTGCTCGAGTCATTCAAATTAAAAGTTTCATCATTTTCAGTTCCCAACCTTGCCAAGTCCCACGGCGAATGCGAAGAGCTGACATCTGAACAAGAGATTTTTCTGCGAACTTTGAAAGACTTCTTGAAATATAGATACAATTCTTATGAAAGCTTTATCAGCGTGGTTCAAGAAAAAGAAGACATTCGGTCCTTCCGAGTGGCCTTCGGACAGCGATTTGGTTCTCCATATGATTATTCTTTGGTGTTTTTAGACGTTTATGTCCACAGCTTTGCACATCCGACGACTTTTCTAAGGACTGGCCATCCTGAGTGTAACTTTTCGATGTACTTCAAGAAGTCAGGACTGATGAGGGTGAATAAAAACTACCCAGTTGAAGGGATGGAGTCACTTCGAAGCTACTTTGAGAACTTTTTCTTTGGAATACATTCAGATATGTTCATGTATGGATGTCAACTGCTTTGTTTGAAGAAGTATCAGGCTGAAGATGTTCCTCCTGCTGAAAATCAGGCTTTGCAACATTTTTTAGAATTTGTTTGTGCTCGGTATGGAATTTTTGAGAATCTTATGAATCCTCTTCCTGAATTCGCTGATGCTATCAAGGCTTATTATGTCATTTTTAAGCATAACTTGAAAATGCACTTGGAAACAAGCTCTGCTATTGAAGGTATGGAAATTTGTATTCCTGAAAATTCAGCTGTTTTTAAGAAAAATCCGAAAATTATGAAGGAGTTTTTGGATAAAGGATATAATAAGTGTCAGGCGGAATTGTATTGTGAACTTAATAGACTTTTAGATGCTCTCCCAAGTCCCAAAGAAGCCTACAACCTCGAATACGGAAACTCAGCTCCAGTCTTCCTATCCGAAGGAAGTCAAAACGATCCCCAGCCCCCAGAGAGTTCCTCTCTTTACTTCCAGACTCTAAAAACCCTCCGTTTCAACCAATTCGATTTCTGGAGTACGAAAAGCCACATGTTAAAAGGAAACGTTCAAGACGACGGTTTATTCAACACAAACCGTTTAAGTAAAGAAGTGCGAGTTCTTTCACAGCACCTTCCCTGCGAGATGACCGGAGCGATCTTCGTGGTGATGGACAGTGAGAGGATGGACATGATGAAAGCCTTGATAAGCGGAACAGAAGAGACGCCCTACGCGCATGGTCTTTACGAGTTTCACATCGCGTGTCCCCCTGACTACCCAAAGAAGCCTCCTCTGGTGAACATCGTGACGACGGGCAAGGGGCACGTGCGGTTTAACCCGAACTTGTACGACGACGGTTACGTTTGTTTGAGCGTCATCAACACCTGGGACGGCGACCCGAGTGAAAGATGGAACCCGACTCACAGCAATATTTTGCAAGTCCTGCTCAGCATTCAAGTACTCGTGATGGACAACATGATCATTCAGAAAGAACCTGACTTCGAGTACTTGCAGGTGGATTCCTGGGAAAATATCATGTATTCCAATATTGTTAGGTACAATAATGTCAAGTATGCCATGCTTGAAATGCTGAAAAATCCTCCTCCTGAATTTCAGGAAGTCATTCGACTTCATTTTGCTTTGAAGAGAAATAATGTTATTGAAACTATTGATAAGTGGATTGAAGATGCGAAGGATTTTGTTATTCCGAAGAATATTCAAATTGATTATTTGGTTAAAGATCATAATTTACATACTTGCAACTTGTTTCAAACTTGCTCTTATTACTCACTTCTTGTTGAGGCTAGAAATGAATTGTTGAAAGTACTTGATACACTTCCAGAAGTAGGAGTTGTTAAAAAGGAGTTTTCTTTGATTGAAATCACTGACGTTACCAAGTTCGGCAAGTATTACAACAAAATGAACTCTTTTGTGTTGTTTGATAAACATTTTCAAGAAGCTGGAGGATTTCGACATTCTTTAGCACATCTTATCGGGTCTGTCAAAAGTTTCGAGGCGAGGAAGGAAAGGTTTGAAAAGGACTTGGAAAGTTTGAAACAATTGAAACAATCTGCTTTGAGTAATTTGTTTATTTGTTATGATGTTCACAGGTGGGACTTGATAAAAGTACTGGTTTCTGGACCTATGGAGTCAGATTATGCGGATGGACTGTTTTTGTTTGAAGTTTCTTGTCCTCCTGATTATCCTAATACTGCTCCTCAAGTTCGACTTGTCACTACTGGAAGGTTCACTGTTAGCTTTCATCCTGACTTGCTGAGGACTGGAGATGTTTTGGGATTGGCTTGGACACCTTCTATGAATTTGAAGAACTTTTTGCTGCAGATTAGAGATATTTTTCAGAAACCTAACTGGAACCCTGCTAATCGATTGTTTTCTTATATTGTCAGGTATAACACTATGAAATATGCTATTCTTGATATGATTCGGTACCCTCCACAAGATTTTAAAGATGTTGTCAAAGCTCATTTTCAGATCAAAAATAATGATATTATCTTACTCACTGGAAAATGGATGGAAGAAGTCGACACGATCCCAAGTTACGATGAAGCACTCGAATCAAACCCAGAAACAGTAGATCTATTCCGAGACTCAGAACTTTACTCGGTCTTCGAGTCAGTCTACTCCGAACTAATCGAGCTAAACGAAGACGCAGTAAACGACGACGGTTCCTTCGAGTCCGAAAAAGAAGCGAACCCAAAAAACCCTGAAAGTGCCGAAGAAGAGCATCAAAGCGAAGAGCATAAAAACAACTGGGGAATGGATTCCGACGAAGAGACTAGATAGTGTTAATTATTAGCCTTATTCTCATGGACTTATAAAGAGTGGATAAAAATGACCAAGTCTTACAGGAATCGAAGTCGAACTGCCAAAGCGCCAAGAAGACCTTTCGAAAAGGAAAGACTTGACCAGGAAATGATGCTCGTCGGCCAATACGGCCTGAAGAACAAACGAGAGGTCTGGAGACTGCAGCTTACTTTGGCCAAAATCAGGAAAGCCGCAAGAGAACTGCTCACTTTAGAAGAGTCTCATCCCAGAAGGATCTTTGAAGGAAACGCGCTGATCAGAAGGATGGTCCGATTAGGTCTTCTCAACGAAAACGAGAAGAAACTGGACTTTGTCTTGGGTCTCACTCTTCAGAAGTTCCTGGAAAGACGACTTCAGACCAAGGTCTTTAAGAAGAACATGGCGAAGAGCATCCATCATGCGAGAGTGCTCATTCGACAGAGACATATCAGAGTTGGAAGGCAAATCGTGAACGTTCCTAGCTTCTTGGTGAGAGTGGACAGTGAGAAGTACATCGAATATGACCCTAACTCGTCTTTAAGTGGCGGAAGAGCTGGAAGAGTCAAGAGACGAAACCTGGCAAGAGCTGCTAAGAAAGCAGCTGGAGACGAAGATGATGATTAGTTAGGGATAAATATGATCGTTGAACTGCCTAACTGGAAAATTAAGAGAAAGACTAAAACACCTTGTGATATGAGGAACGCTTTGAATAAAAACGCCTCGGAATATATTGCCTCTTGTCTTGAGAATACGAAAAAACGCAGGGAAAGTGATAAAAAATCTGAAAGACCTCAAAGCGCTGTCAACAAGTTTTCGTATAGTCCTAAAAGACTTAAGGTCAAAATCAAGAAAAATACGGAAGTTCCGAGAACACCTTTGAATGGACTTGATACTCCTGTTGGACTTGTGGTTATTGAACAGTTTAGAAGAGGACTTTTGAAGGAAGTTGAAAGGTTTTCAGGAGAACTTACTCCTGCTAGGTTGCAAATGATTAGGAACTCTTCGGTGCAGAAAGAGTTTTTGGATATGGATGTGTTTCAGGAGCATCGGCAGAGGGTTAAGCTTAAGAAGGAGATGCTCAGTAGAAGTCCTTTGGATAACGCGATTTATATGCTTAGGGCCATGTCAAGGAGGGAAAGGAAATCAGTTGTGAGGGAACTTTATAATAGTATTCCTGAAGGCACCAGGTTTACTAAATGTACAAGGTTATTGAGATAATCAATTTGACTCATTAATTCGACTTTAACAGTAGTTAGTATTGTTATTGATTTAACTATCAAAGACTACTCTTAAGTCTCTCAAAAATTTCATGAAAATTTCAATTCTCTAGTCTAAAGAGTATTCAAATAAACCGGTAAACTTTCCCATCCTCAGAATCATTACCCATAAAACTCCCTAATCTCTATCAATCCAATTATCTACCGTTGTTAATTATTCATCCCTCCTATGATTCCTCTGCAAGACCTGCAAAAGTAAATTCCTCTGATCCTCTAAATTTTCCTGCAAGCCCTGGTAAAACCCAACAGAGTTAAAAATCGAGTTATCAGTCTCCCTGGTGGTATTAGGCACATTGGGCACCCTGACCACTTTTTCACAATTGCCATTCATATTATAAACTAAAAGCCTGCACAGCGACACTCGCTACATACCCAGTCTGAAGTACTTCAAAAACAAATCTTCCAGCCTGAAAGAAACTAGTAGGCTGAAACCCATGAGTATGCCTTTTTTGATGCACTTCAACAACCGGCTGATGAAGAAACTGCTGAAATTCTTCAAACCTGTTCAAAGGGTTGACTGAAACTCCATCAAAATGAAGAAGAAAATGGCATCGGTCGTATTCATTAAACTCTATCGACTCAGGCATGTTAGAATGCATGATGATTTCAACCAGTTGGTTCTTTTCGCCGTCAAACACGAAGTCAAGGCCTTCATGTTTAAAAACATATAAAAAGTCAGTGTTTTCTTCACTTCTTCTCACTGAATCCGGAGTGCCCAGCAAGTCAATGACTGACTCAGGGTAGAGAAGCCAGTCAATGTCTTCACTTTTCCCTGTCATGTGTTTGATTGAAACTTTTCCTTGAGTCACTTCGTAGATACGGACTTTTACTGCGATTTCGTCGAATGGAAAAGAATTTGACTTGTGGATGAAGATTTTACTTGTGGGAGATAAAAGAAGACTGAAACCTTTGAATTGGTGAATTTTTAGGTTTGGAGATATTTCTAAGACTTCTCCTGGAAGGTCTACTTGGCTCTGCAATTCGGAGTAATCGGATATCAGCGAAGATTGGAACATTAATGGAATTCGAGGCTTTTCGTTTTGGCTCAGGTCGATCTCGATTAGCTGAAGAGTTTGGTAAAGGTCGTCGAAAATCAACTTCACTCGGGAATCGGGGATGTTTAAAATTATTCGTTTTGAACTGGTTTCTTCGATTATTTGGATGTTTTGAAGACGTGAACTGAATGAACGCAGTCTTTTTATCGCTTTTGAGAGACTCATGTCAAGGTAGAAATATCCGCTGAGTCCTTTTGTGGGGATAATGTGAAGATATTCCATGATTTAGGTTTATTCATCTGGATTACTTGAAGTGGATGAAAGGAGTATTTGATTTTTGATTTAATATTGAAAATTTTAACACTTTCAGTGATTTTCATTTAAAGTTTCTTGTTTCTATAGTTGTAATCAGTGTTTATATTAAAATTTAAAGATTTTATAAATTTCTTGTTTATTTGGGAATAATTCATGGCAGGTTGTTTTTGATAAGTTGAATAATAGTTCGTTAGACAATAAGGGATGTGAATAAAAGGCTATCAGCACGAGGGATTCCCTGGCGGTCTCCCACCCAAGTACTAACCTCGCCTTATGTCGCTTAACTTCAGAGTTCGGATGGGATCTGGTGCTTTAGACATAGTATGGCCGATAACAATAAGCTAAGAGAAAAGAGGCTTTAATATGTTTCACAATTAGAAGTTTTTCAAGATATCTAACTTATGACTATAATTTCTAAAAATATCAAACTTTAATGATACTTTTCTGAAATTAAAAAGAAATGAGAACTTCCATTAAACATAAATCAAGTTAAATAAAGATCTCTAAATTAGTTCTCTGATAAATTAATTATTTCCATTTAAGATATTTATTTTGAACCAAAAACTAAACCTTTCAATCTTCCAATGACTAAACCAAACCTCCAATAACTCTTCTCTAAACTCCTCATTCCCGCCTAATCCGACCCAATAAAAAAATCTATTTCAAATTCAAACCCTACGATAATTAAATGACTGAAGCCGGAAGACACTTGAAAGTCTTATGCCGAATAATGCCATCATCCTTACAAGACTCCTGCATAATTCCATGTGCAGAAGCACGTACAATAATAGCAAGCAGCAAAAGCATAAACAAATCATTTTTCTCTCGAAGTCAAAAACCCTCTCTTCAAAAGTCATCATTTCTCGAGGACAGCACCTTCTTAAAGTTCGACGGAATCCTTGACGAGTCTCAATCACAATCAAAACTCTTCAGTTCCTGGATCAAATCTCCCACACAAGACCTTCTAACAGGAAAATCAATGTCAGTGATCGTTTTCGGCACAACAGGCTCAGGCAAAAGTTACACAATTCGAGGAGGCGAAGGAAAAAAGCGAGGCCAAGCCCTTCGTTCAGTCGAACTTCTTCTAAACTTCGTCGAGAAACTTCGAGGAAAGCTTTCACTAAAAGTCTCAGTTCTCGGCGTTTACGAAGAGAAAACAATCGACTTGCTCCAAAAAGAAAGTCCAGCCAGTCAAGTCTTAATTTCCAGAAGTTCCGATTTTCACGCAGCTTTAAACCAAGCATTGAAGACTCGTAAGAACCTTGTGGAAAAGCAGAGCAAAGACAAGATCCACATGATCATCAGTGTGCAGGTCCTTCAAGACGGGCAGCAACTCGCCCAGGCCAACTTCGTGGAACTCGCCGGTTCGGAATTCGCCAGAGAAGACAAAACGATTGCCCGGGGCTTCAACGCGATTTCTTGTCTTTTGACGAACAGCTCGAGCAGTTGGCAGGGGAACCCTCTGGCTAGTCTCATGCAGGGGTCTGCAGGGATTCATGCCGGGGAGGCTGTGAACGTCGTGCTTATCTGCTGTGCGAGTCAGGCCACGGAAGCCTTTCCTGATACTTTAACCTCTTTGAAGTTCATTTCTCGAATCAAGGAGTGCCTTGAACGCAGTCCACGCCCGGAACTCGTCCAACTGGACAACTTGATCTTCGCAGTGACTAACAATCAACTGCAGGAACTGGAAATCTTGATTGAACATCTTGAAAATACCGTCAAACGAATCGCTTCACAAGAAAAACCTTTCAAATATGACAGTTTTAAGAAATTTCAGGAACTGGAAAATGAAGAAACTCAGAAAAACTGGCTTAATGAGTTTCATGAAAAGAAAAAAAATTCGGAATTGGCTTCGTTGAAGGTTAAATATTTGCAGTTGCAGGAAATGTACTCGGTGGCTGTTGAGGAAAAGTCACAACTCACGACTTCTTTCGCGATTCTTAAAAGTCAAGTCGTTGATGACCTCCTTGGGCAATGTCGAGACCTGGCAAAAAAGTTCCAAGAAGAGCGAGAGGCTCGTGAAAGGTTTGTAGGAGACTTGAAAGTCTTTCGTAAAAACTTGATGGCGAAGGAGAACAAGGACCATGAATGTCTCTGCTCGGAGGACATCAAAAGTCTTCAAAAAATCATCAAAGATATCAATGAAGAAAGGTCGAAACTTTTTGAAAGACTAGAAAGTTCTCTTAAAGAAAACTCGATGAAAGAAGAACACATCCAAGCGTTGAACTCGAATTCTTTGACTTACGAGCAAGAGACTCAACATTTGACTTCAATAGTCTCAGAATACGAGAACTTGATTTATGATTTAAGGAAATCTTTAAACTTCATGTCTAACAAACTGAGTCTCATCGAAGAAGAAAAAATCAGTCTCGTCTCAGAAAACGAAAAACTCAGAAGTTCTTTCAAAATCCTTAAAGAAAAAATAGACGAGCAGCAGTTCAGGACCGACTCAGAAATCACGAAGTACCAGTTAGACCACGATACTCTCAGCCAAAAGTACGAAAAACTTCTGGAAAAAACTGAAAGTCTAACTTTAGAACTTACTAAAGTAAAACTGACCAACAGTCACCTTATCATTCAAAATAAATCCCTTGAGACCCAACTTCAGTCTCACAGTGACTCAGTCAGTGAGAAAGTTTCCAGAGTTTTCTTTAAACTTCAAGAGTTGCAGGGTCTCACTTCTAAGTCCTGGACGGCGGTTGAAGATTTTTAATATACATAACGAAATAGTTTATAATTCAAAATGAGCGTCATCGTCACGATTGACTTGGGAGACGGCCGTTTGGACAACTTGAGACTTTTCCCTCATTCAAATTTGAAGCAGGTCGCTGAAGATTTCTGTAAAAAACACAAACTTCCTAAAGAGTCCTGCTCGATAATCATCGACGAAATCAAGAAAAACTCTTCATCTCTAAACAATGAAACTCCTACCAAGACCTCTTCACTTTCCAGTTCTTTTTCCAGACCTACGAATCCAGGAGTCAAACTTTACGAAAAAGGACTGAAATACATGGAAATCATTCAAGACAAAATCCAGAAATTTAAAAAAATCCGAGAAGAGAAAGAAAAGAAAAACTTGACATTTTCCCCGAAGATTAACAAGTCGAACTACGCGAGCAGCGTCGATATTCTGCTTAAATGTGGAGTGCAAACCCGACAGAAACTAGAAAAAATGAGAGGCGAAAGACTGAACCTGGAGATAAACGAATGCAGCTTTTCCCCGAAAATCAATAAAAACAGTCTTGGACTGGCTTTTAAAAGAAGGTCGCTTACACCGAATAAAGAAGTCTCAACAAGTTTCGGAAGTTCTGCAAGTTCTTGGAATGTGTAAAAAAAATGTAGGAAAAAATTCAGTCGGTCTGCAGTTTTCGAGTCTTTGCATCAAGATGCCAGGAATCGCTCGGAAAACAGGAAACAATCGGAAAGTTTGGTGTAAGAAAAAAACAGAGATGCTGAATTGTTCACCTTTCGCCCGGATTTGTCGAAAACGCGAGAAGAAAGCAAAAAATATTTGAAAAAAAGGGGAAAGTATCAAAGGATTTCTGATTTTAGGAAACAACTTGATTATTATTTAAGGGTCAGGGCGTTGGATACGGACTTGAAGACTGGACAAGCGCTTTTTACGCCTAAAATTAATGAGTTTCAGAAGAAGGAGTATCAAAGTCCCAAGAGAAGCTGCTGTAAACATAAGGAAAGTCGCTCGCGACTCACTCCTGACCAGCTTCAGAGGATTGTGAGGAGAATTGAATATTTGAAGGGAAATAGCTCTCTGAATAAAACTGAACTGGATATTGAAAATGAAGATTATTAAGTGATTAATGTAATTGCACAATTGCAAGATTTCACGATTTAAATGTAATTAATTATTTGCAAGATTCCTCTAATTAATTTTTAAAGAATACTCTATAAAGTCAATCCTATCTTCTTTCCTCTAATTAATTTTTAAAGAATACTCTATAAAGTCAATCCTATCTTCTTTCCTCTAATTAATTTTTAAAGAATACTCTATAAAGTCAATCCTATCTTCTTTCCTCTAATTAATTTTTAAAGAATACTCTATAAAGTCAATCCTATCTTCTTTCCTCTAATTAATTTTTAAAGAATACTCTATAAAGTCAATCCTATCTTCTTCTATTAAATAAAGATCTTATCACAGTTATAATCAAAATGGAAAAAAGGGCAAATCCTCACATTTTAACTGCAGAAGTCCAGCTTGAACGTTTATGTGCTCGTGAAAAATGGGTCAATCCTTTTGAAGTACTTCTCTTGGGACCTGACGCGCCAGATGATGCCATCAAAGCAAAATTTCGCAAGTTTTCATTAATTCTACATCCGGATCGATGTCGCGACGAACGAGCTCTGCAAGCTTTTCAGATCATGGAATCCGCTTATCGCACTCTGCAGGACCCGGAAAAGAAAAGCTCTTATGTCAGGATCATGAGAGAAGCTCGTGAAAGGGTTGAGTTTGACAGGAAAAAAGAAAATCGAAGAAGAGAAATGCTGGGACTTGCTAAGCTACCTGAGGATACTTTTGATTCTGAAGTACAGGATATGAGCAATAGAATCTTTCGAGAAATCGATGAGAAAAAGTTCCACTTTGATAAATATGACTGGCTCGCCAAGAAGCGTCAAAGAGACGAAGAAGACAAGCGACACGATGAAGAAGAACGTAAAAACAACGAAGAAAAAGAATGGGAAAGAAGCCGAGACAAGCGTGTAAACCAATGGCGTAAGTTCACGATGAAAAAAGATCACAAGTCCGTCAAGAACCGTATGAGTACATTCGAGATGAAGCCACCTTCAACAAAAGCCGAAGAGCGTCCAAACAACGTGAAAATTTTATAGTAATTAATGGAAAACCTGAAACAAATAAAACTCTTAGGCGAAGGAGCCTTCGGAAAGTGTTACTTATGCGAAAAGCCATCAGACGGTTCGAAGTACGTGGTAAAGCAAATCGACATCTCAAAAATGACTCCTCAAGAGAAAAAAGAAGCTTATCACGAAGCCAAAGTGATGGAAGCCTTCGACCACCCGAACATCATAAAGTTCATCGACGTGTACACAACAACCAACGGCAAGTTGAACATCGTCATGAACTACGCAGACGGCGGCGACCTGAGCTCGAAGATCACTCAACAGCGAGGAAAGCTCTTCAGCGAGAACGAAGTTCTCGACATATTCGTGCAGGTCTTGCTTGCCATGAAGCACGTTCATGACCGGAAAGTCCTTCACCGAGACATCAAAGGCCAGAACATCTTTTTGATGAAGTCTGGACTGATTAAATTAGGAGACTTCGGCATTTCGAAGGTCCTGACGAATACAGTGGACAAGGCACGGACGATGGTGGGAACGCCTTATTACCTATCTCCAGAAATCATTGAAAATCGGCCTTATTCTTTTAAAAGTGACGTCTGGTCACTTGGAGTCCTTCTTTATGAACTCTGTACTTTGAAGCCGCCTTTTGACGGATCTTCGCTGAGACACCTCGGAATGAACATCGTCAGAGGCATCTACCCGCCCCCCCCTCCGCATTATTCAAGGGACTTGAAACTGCTCATAAGTCAGATGCTTACTGTTGATGCCAATCGCCGACCGACTGTCGCTCAGATCTTGAGGATGCAGTTTGTCAAGACTAGGATTCAGAATCTCTTGTCGGAATCTGTCAGGTTCGAAGAGTTTTCACATACTATTCTGCATAAAAAGAACCTTTTCGATAAAAAAGAGAAAAAAGCTGAAGCCAGACCTGAAACAAAACCTGTTGAAGTAAAAGTTGAACCGAAAGTTGAACAGAAAAAAGTGGAAATTAAGAACATCGCAAGAGAAGATAAAAAAGATGAACCTAAATTCGGGTTGAAAGAGTTTCTTAACAAGTTAGAAGAGGATAAGAAGAAGTTCGCTCGGAAAGAACCTCCGAAACCTGAAGTTAAAGAAGTGCCGAGGCCGAAAGTTGTTGATGTTAAGAAAATTGAAGAGGACCGAAAAGTGCTTGACTTGAAAATTCCGAAATACCAGGAACCGAAAAAACCTGAACCTGCAATTATTAAACCTGCACCAAGGCCTCATGTTCAAGCACCTATGCAGGGCAGGCTCGAAGACGTTTTTAAACCTGTTGAAAAGTTCGACAAGCCGAAAAAGCCTGACCCGGCCAAACAAGCCCTGCAGGACGACCTTCGAAGGAAAAAAGAACTGGAAGCGAAGAAGAAAATCGAGGAACTCATGCAAAAACGTGAGAATGAGAAACAAGAAGAACAAGCCAAAAAAGAAGCAGCTGATAAAAAACGTCAAGAAAAAATGAGAAGAATTTTAGAAGAAAGAGCGAAAATGAAAGAAGATATCAAAAACAAAAAAAACTTGAAAAACTCGAGTCAAGGCTTTGTAGGATTCGAGATTCCTGATTTAAAAGCTCAGCTTTCTGAACAACCTGAGCTGAAGAAGCAAGAATCCGCTGAGGTCAGGTCGGAAGTTCCTGAGTTAAAAAAGCACGACTTTGAAGTAAAAAAACAAGACTTTGAAGTAAAAAAACAAGACTTTGAACTAAAAAAACAAGACTTTGAACTAAAAAAACAAGACTTTGAAGTAAAAAAACAAGAACCTGAAGCCAGAGAATCTGAAAGTCTAAACGTCGACTCCCTTGACCGCTCGAAACAAATGAACTCATCTTCCAAGGCAGAGAAGCCGAAGTACTCCGAAAACCGTCAAAAAATGATAGAACTACTTCGTCAAAAGCGAGCAAAGGTCCCTAAAAACGACTTCGTAGTAGAATGGGTCGGTGTTCAGAACCCCGAAAACAAAAGACTATACCAAGCCCTTCAAGAAGCCATCGACACAACAGAAGAGGACTCAGAAAAATCAGTGAGTGAAGAGATATACCTGACTCAAGTGCCAGAAGAAGAAATCGTCGACCGAGACGACGAAATCGCTGGAAAGGAGGTAGTGGCCCAAGTGGAAAAACCTGAGGAAAGCAGTGAAGAAGACAGTCAAGACAGCGGGCACTTCAACTACAACAGTCTAGAAGCCATGCGAATGCTAGTCGAAGAAAAAGTCGGCTGCGAGCTGCTCTTCGAGGCTTACAAAGTGATGGGCGAATTAGGCGACGTGGACCCTTACGAAATCGAGTACCGCATGTTTGACAAGAAGCTGGAAGGACTTCTACCGAAAGACCGAGTGGACGAGTTCGTGTCCTACATCAGGACATTGATGATCTTTGAAAGAAAAGCAGAAACTTCTAATAGTAATTAAGCAAAGAAATAAGTACTGTTCAACACCCTTGATAACTCAAAGTCTCCTCTTTTCGGCACTTCGTGGAACTGAATACTCGGGTACATCTCGCGAAAGTTCTTTAAAAGCACGTCGAGAAGAGGCTGTGAGTGAAGGTTCACGAATTCTTCTCGTAAAAGATTGTTCATTTTTTCAATGTTGCAAGCGTGGGTCCAGAACGAGTCATGGACTGCTGCGAATTCAATGCCGTGATTCTTACAGGCCAGCGCTGTCATCATCAGATGAGTGCTGTCCAAAGAATGCACGAAATTCGGTGGAAAGGCACTTTTTTGCTTTGGAACACTTATGGGAAGACCGTCTTTGTTTCCTTCAAATGTCACTCTTTGGAAAAATGTGTCGATGAAGAGAGAATTCGTTCCTTTGCGGTAGGGCTGGACCACTGGAAGGCCCAAGGGAGTGATCCAGGAGACTGGGTGGCCACTTTTCGCGATTCGCCCTGCGCAGTCGATCAGCCAAAGCTTTATTCTTTGAGCGCCTTGGAAAAAGCCCTCGAGAGCGGCCATCGTGATTTTTGTGATGTAGATTGATGCTGGTTTCAAGTCTTCTTCATTTAACTCAGCTCGGTCTTTTAATTGTCGAAAGATTTGATCTCGTGCACCGATAAATGTTACTCCGTAAACTGAGGTCATCACTGTTTGTTTTACGATTTTTCTTTTGATTTTACCTTGAAGCTTTAAAGCCAGTTCGTTGCCTGATAAAGCATCTTCATCTATTTGTTCCTGCACTTTTACTGCAACGGCTGAGTAAAGGTCTCCTGGACGGTCTCTTTCTATTAAGTTCACTTGTTCGGCTCCTTCAATATCCCTTCCAAGAGCAGCATAATGTTGTAGTCCATTGCAACTTCCATCCTGATGAATATGTAGATGCGAGACATAATTAGTAGGATCGCCACTCTGAATAGCAGCAGTCAATTCAAAGATAGTAGCAAGGCTCTGCCACTGGTCTTCATAACTCAGCCATTTGCGATTAGCGAGAGGGTTATTTGCCATATCCCAGATCTCCGGCATCATATTTTCCACAATTTCGATTCTTTCATTAATCGGTAGTTTATCAAATCCCATTTTATTCGCCAAATGAATTTTAAGCCACCTGAAGCCAGTTTCCCCCAAAGGTTTCCCATCAGCGAATTCAATCAATCCTCTTGCAAGGTCATTTCCAATCTGATTCAAATGAGGAGAAATCGGGTAGATCCTTCCCCTGAAATCAAGATTTAAAGGCAAGTAAAACCTTTCAATTTCTTTAAACTTCCGAGCGATTCCAAGTTTCAATTCAAAATCACTTAAAAGGCTCCAATTATCTCTTTTTTCCTGAAGAATTTTCTGCTTTTCCATGAAAGAGCAGCCTTCCTTAGGAACAAACTTATCGCCACGATCGACGATTGGAATTTCGCCGACTCCTCCTCCGAGATTGTAAAGAGATTCAGTGACTGCCAGGATTTTACAGTTGATTCGCCAGGGAGTATCGCCCATAAAGTTGAGAACTTCGCAGATTTTAGAAAGATCAGCTCGTTCCAATGAAAGTTTCTGAAGCTTCGACCCCTGGGTGCGCATGATGCTGAAGCCTTTGTGAAGGTAGCCCCCTGTTTCATGGTCGATCCATTTCACAGGCGGGCAGATCATTGGCAGGGTACGCTCGAGGTAGAGGTAGTTGATTGACCTGGGCCTGGTGCCTTTGTTTCCAGTGATGATTTTGAGGAACTTGTAAGAAATGATCAGTTGACCCTCGGACCTCTGGGTTGATGGGTTCCATTTTAAGTTATGCTCGATAAGTTGTGGCTCTTTTTCCTTCACTTTGCATTTCAGGGATTCTACAAGCGCCTGGATCAGAAACCCGGCGAGACTGAGTAAGTCTTCATTTTTGGCCTTTAGTTTTCTTTTTTCTTCATTGATATCTTTAAAAATGAGTTTTTTTACTGATTTTGGATCCTTAAAGATGATTTTATTTTCGTTTTTCTTATTTTTTATGAAAGATTTAGTCATTTCTTCACTTTTGTCACTGATCAACTGTTTGAAAATCGTTTTGGCCAAGTAATTCAAAGTTTGGGCGAAGTTCAAAACAACTGTTTCGGACAAGTCTCTTGATTCATTTGCTGCAAGGTCAACAATAGAGGTCAGTGTGAGGATGGACAACTTGTCAGCGTTGGAAGATATCTGCTTATTTCATACCAGTAACGTGGAGTAACTCTTGGAAAAGCTCGGGTGTTGCTTCTGCAACACGTTGGTCTGCTCCTTTCTGATGCGAGACGCGAGATTCGCGTGCAATTCAACCAAATGCTCCTTGGGTGTTAAAAAATTCAAAGAAAAAGCCCCGTGGGTCAAGACCTGCGCATCGCTTTTCAAGTGTTTCATGAGAATCTCAGGAGAATCTCGCTCGATGAAGGCTTCTCGGATGTACAAAGCTTGAGGGTTTTCAAGTGCAGGCTTTTTTATCCCGTTCTTGGGAAGACAGAAGTCCTGATCTCGGATGTATTCTTCGACTTTTTTCAGAAACTCGTGATTTTCCTCTAAAGTTTTATTTTCGAAGAGCCCGATGTTGTTTATCAGTTTTTCGATCAGGTCGATGTTGAAGTCTCCTGACAAGAAACCGATTCTTGACTTGTCAAGGAACTCGTAAACTGTTTTAAGCGACTCGCTAATGATCGGAGGACTCAAATCAATAGTTTTCGCGATTTCGATTTCGTCTTTAATGTGGGTCAACTTGTCGAATAGTTCGAGGTAAGAAGTTGATTTGCTCTGTTTGTCCTTTAAAATTCCTTCAAGGTCTTTGGGGAGTTTAGAGATGTCGTCGAAAAGTCGAGCCTGAAAGAAGTTCAACGAGTCTTCCAAGCTTTTCCTTTCGAGTCTGCCCAGCAGGAGAAAGCTGGTCAAAGCAGCTCCAGAAAGGTTTCCTGTAAATTTCACCTTGAACAGGGAATTTTGGTTTAAAACCACTTTAGACAGTCTTCTTATCAGCATGGATTATAAAGCTTTCTTATTAGATTTAAATGAAAGTTGATGAAATTCTTTTCGCGATTTCCAGATTTCGACAGGACAAAAGAACCAGAAGCAAGTCGCCTATTTCTTTATTGCAGGAAAGTAGCAAAAGTCCTTTGAGAACTGTTTCGCCTATCAATAAATTGGAAAGTTTCGCAAGTAAGTCTCGCCGTCAACAAGAAATTTTTTTGCAGACGTTCAGACCGCCGCCGATCATGGCTTACAAAAAAGACGCGGCTTCTCTGATGGTCGACACTTTGCAGAAGTTCAAAAAAAGGATGTTTCGGCTGTTTGAGAATAATTTGACTATTCGAGGAACTTTAGAAATCAGTTTTACCAAAAGTTTTGTATCGCCGCTTAAAACACGGTTGGCGAAAGAAAAGGTCTTTGAAGAGAAAGAGTTTTATCTTTCACCTAGTTTTAACAATCATCCAAAAATTAACTTTGGAGGAATGAATCGAGTTGGAGAAGGACTCACGATTATTTTTGAGGTTTTTAGGAAAAGGATTGAAGAGATTAAAAGATTTGTCATTATTCAGATTTCAAGGAAATGTCTCAACAATCAAAAAATATTGAAAAAGGAGGAAGGGTTAAAAAATCATCATTTTCAAGCAGGTCGCAATATTCCTGATTTTTTTGATAAAGATCTTCAAAGTTTAAACAGGGCTAAAGTATTACTAGAAAAAAATGTGGAAACTAGCAAAAAAGACATGCAAGATTTCTCTAAACAACTCAGAAAAGAAGAGAAAAGTTTAAAAATAGCAGAAAACAGTAAAAAAACAAAAGAACAGCAAGAATCAATTGAAAAAATGATAAAAATTTTAACCCTTGTTTACCGGAGGCAAATTATGAAAAGACTCATGAAACGTGACGCGTACCACAAAAGGACCTGGGAACTTCCATTAAAACTAGACCTGCGAAACCTTTCTCAAAAAAGCGAAATCATCGACTTTTCCTCAGTCGACCAGTCAGAAGTGCTTTTCGAGGCAACAGACAACAGCTTCACAAACCGATTCCAGAACTCAGTCGACAAGCAAAGCAAAGAACTGACTTTGAGTTCGATCATTTCAAACGAAGATAGACAAAACACTGAAAGAGTTTTCAAGACTCGCTTTGCGAACAAGACTTTAGTCTTGAAACCTGCTTATGAGTTATCAGATTCTTTGTCAGATAGCAAGTTGATCAAACCGAATAAGTTTCAGTTCGGCAAAAACCTTTCGAGTCACAGGCCGATGCAGAAACCTTTGGGAATGATGAGCTTTATCATTGAAAATAACTTAAAAAGTCATGCTTTTCACATTTTTTCCTTCGCGTTATACAATGAAAATGTTGAGAAAATCTTGAAAAAAATTATGAAAAATGCCTGCTTTCGACTCAAACATCTTTTAAATGTCATTAAAAGAATGAAAAACTTGCCCAGGATTCTTAAGGGCCTGGATTTCATTTATAGGAATAAGTGTTTGATTGGAGTTGCTAAAAAGTTTATGATTTTGAAAAATGTTGAAAGAATGAAGAAAAACTTGAAAAATTTTCAGGTTTTGCAGAAAATTTTCAATCTCGGTAGAAAAAAAGTCTTTCACGCTTTTCAGTCTATTAAAAATCTCGAGGTTAGAAAGAGAGTCTTGAAAGCTGCTGCTTTTGCAATTGGTCATTCTTTGAAAAGAGCTGTTAAGGTGGTTAGAGTGAAGAGAATTCAGTTCGGTTTCAATATTTTGAGCATTGTTTATCAAGAGTTCCTGATTAAGTTTACAAGTGTTTCTAAGATTGTTAGGAATGTTGGGAAAGATATCAAGTTCAGGATTTCGGTTTGTTTTGAATTCTGGAAGAAAAATATTGAGAGTCAGGAGTCGCAGTATTTGCAAGGACTGTCTTTTATTCAGTTGATAACTGAATTATTTGAAAGTAAGAAAAGGTACGCTTTTAACGTCTTATCTTACTATGAAAGGTCTTTTTTGAATTTAAGTTATACATAGTTAAAGAAGAAGTTTAATATAATAAAGCTTAACGAATGATGAATTCATACTGCCAACAAGCAACATACCCAAAATCTCTACGATGAAATGTCAGTTGTTGAGTATAGTTTCCATTGATTGATGGACTTTCTTCTGAAACTGTGAAGTTCCCTGATGAACCTTTAGAAAATTCTTGCTTTACGACTTGATAAGTGTAGTGCCATTCACTTGAATCACGTTTTGTCCCGATGTAGATTTCGCCGATGTACTCTTTTGATAGAAAGACGCCGTTGATCTTGATTGAATATTGGGTTGCTCTTGGAATTGGCCAAGGGTTTACATCGAAGGTATCGATTAAGAATTTACTTGCTGAATCGCATGATTGCCCTGCTTGGGCTGAAAGACTTGAGACAAGTATTAGTCCTAAGGAAATAATAAGTATTTTTTTCATTATTGGGAATAATTTAGGTTATAATTCTGAGGAATTTTTATATATAGCAGATGTTAGCTAAGTTTGAAGATTCGGATATCAGTAAAAAATATAATTTGATATATTTATTAAGAGAAGCAAAAGTGAATAATCTTTAGATAATATAAGCATAGACACTTACATTAAATGTTCATATATTCAAATTATAAGCATAAATTTTAGAAAGAAACTAGAAGCCAAAATAAGCATTAAGAATTAGCTTGGTATTTATTGAAATTATGAATCTTAATCAAATATTCAAAATGCATTACAAAGGCAATAATACTTGATTATTCCGTTCAAATTATCTATTAAAATTACAGAATTTTATCTTATTAAATCTAACTACTAGTTGTCAACTAAACTTTTATGCTTGCGCATTATTATGAGCTTGAATATTAATAAAGCCATCCCAATAAAAGGCGAAAAAACATAAAACAAAGCAAAAAAGCAATACTCCAAACCCCAAAATTGGCAACACCAAAATAATTGTTAAAATTACAGAAACTATCTCAAGATCCTTGCTATATTCTAAGATTCGTTCATGACTAACAATAATAATATAAACTATAATACCTATCGGAATAAATAATATTATGATACAGTATAATAGAAGTGATCAAATCATCAAGATCACAAAAATAAAAAAATTTAAAAAATTTTTTTTCGCCTGTTCAGGATTTTTGTATAAATTGGAATTATTTCCTTCAAAATAAAACCAAAAAATTACACTAAATAAAGAACTGATAGGATAAAACATTACAAAAACAGCAAGAAAAATGTAATATGTGTTATTCTTCGAGTTTTTGAAGCAATTCCAAAAATTATGTTTTCCTGATTTTCCACAAATCGAGCAAAATTCCAGATTGCAATTTTTGCAGTAAATTTTACGGTTTACATCAAGTATTTCGATAAAATTTTACATTGCGGGCAGTTTTTTATTATGCATTTTTCGTAATTCGTAATTTTTTGATTTTCTATGGAATCATTTTCTTTTTTGGAGATTTAGGGAAGATACTAGAAATCAATTTTGAAGGATATGCAGATAAGCAACCCTGACTTGGACATCCAATGAACAAAGCTTTATCTTTAAAAATTTTAGGCTCTACATGATTTTCGAAGCATGTCTTACAAATTAAATGATTACAGTTTGGTAATGAGGCTAATTCATATGAAGACTCAAAGCACATAGTGCATGTATTTTTTTCACTCGTTTTGAGGGAATCAATTTGAAAATTTTCCATATTTTATTGTATAATAGGATATATTAGACTCAATTTGAAAATTTTCCATATTTTATACTCGAACAGGATATATTAGAACTAATTCATATTTCATCAGATCACATCAGACAAATAAATTTTTTAAAATAACATATAATTTTACATAAAGTATTCTTTTAATCGATTTGCAAATTTATAGATAAATGAAAACCTGCTAATATTTTTGGATAATTTATAATATTAATTATTTGGATCAAAATCAGTACCTAACTCAATTTTACACTGCACTCACATATCAAAGAGATTTTATTCAAACTAAAAATCTGAACAAAAGCATCTTCAGAGAGATTTAAACATCTATTGAAATATCAATCTTCATTATATAAAACCCTAATTTTTTATTATAATTAGCTCTTATTCTTTCTACATATTAATTAATTGAAAATTCAAATTACTTCTTTTCATAAAAACTTTAAAATTAAGATGAAGAAAAACATACATGAGTGAGCCAACAAATTAACGGTCCGAGCCTTGAATAAAGATTCACTAATATCTCCAACGTATTAATCTATTCATTTATTTAATTATTGAAAAAGCTGCAAGAATATTTTTTTAAGTAAACAGACATATCATTGTTTAATCAATAATCTCGAAAATGTTCAGTATTAATTAGTTATTAGATATATTTTTAATCAAAAACTTAAAAAAATTGTAAATAAAATTAAATTATCTATTAGATTCTTCAATCTAAGAATTACTTCTAATATTTATTTAAAGGATTAAGTTATGAAAATAATTAATAATGGACAATTTATTGAATCAAATATTCAATATAAATAGTATACTAATTTATTTTTAACTACTATAGAAAAGATGAAGTATCATTTTCATACTGCTAAACAGAGTTTACTCATTAAAATTTACTAAGATTTCTTACCAAAATGAAAATATAATTTAAAAAGCTATAATTTCTTAGAAGTTAATTGAATTTTCTGAATAAGCCCAAACGATAATTAGATATTAACTATTCAGGTGATTCAATTTCACTCGTAAAAAACATTAAACTAAATGAATAAAAAAATTGTGAACGAAATAAAGTCAATTATAATTTTAAACAGTATTTAATCATATTTTTATAATTTAATCTAACTATTCTATTTAAGTGTTTAACTCAATCTGGTGTGATCTTTCCTTTAGTTTTCTTATAATTGTATATATTTTTTGAATGAATAATAAAACACTAATAACATACTGAAATAAAAGCCCAAATAAGAGCACACTAATGAAACATATATCAAAATATTCATCATGTTTCAGGAACCCTAAAAATCCTCTTGCTAAAATAAGAAGATAAATAAAAGAAATAAGCGATTCTGTTAAAATATTTGCTATCAATATCAGTTTAACTTTAAAAGGTTTATAATGGATCAGATAAATCACCAATGAAAAAGTTCCTAGGAAGTTGAAAGTGCCTTTGATAAAATGATGATCATTTGGGTAAACTTGCACCATTGTAAATATCACAAATCTGATTCCCAACAATGCATAGTATAATATTGGAATAAATCCCTTATCACAGTGCAATTCTTGAAACAGGCATCCGAATTTGAGTGTATATTTCGAGTCATTGGTTTTGATTTTTTCAAAATTGACCCAAAGATTGAAAAAAATGATGGCTGGAGAAGATAAAAACAGGATCTGATTATAACTCACCAATAAAAAAGCTGATATAATTTTATTAAAAATTGAATCAAAACCTAAAATCTCAATATTCTGCATAATAATTACCGAATCAAAACAGATAAAAGCATATATACCTATAAGCAAGTGGCTTTGGAGCCAGATTCTAATGAATAAGTTAAAACTGTAGGAATCTTTGAACTCCTTAACTTTTTGCCCTAAAGCCCCAAGATTTATCCTGGAAATCAAAACAACAAAAGGATAAATAAAAAGCAACCCTGCTATAATCGTAATATTCATGCCAAGATTAATCAAAACCAAAGTCGACTTGATGCCTATTTTTTCAGTATTTTTCGAAGGGAGAGCCATGCTTTTATGATTCCAAATCAACTTCATTAAATTTAACGGTGAATCACTTTTTCCAATCGCTTTGCAAAACTTGATAGAAACTGGAGTTAATTTGCTCTGACCTAAAGGGATAAAAAATATGATGTTAATAGTGTTGAGAAGTACCCATGCAGCAGATGGATTCGCTAAAACAGCAAAAGAAAATGAAATAACATTTGAGGTGCTGCTGTAATCATCTAAAACTTTCAAGACTATTTTGAAACTTTCTGGAATATATTCAAAGTCATCAAAGAATAAAAAGTAGTTGCTCTGGTTCAAAAGAGAGTTTTTCGAACTCAATATTTCTTTGTTGATAATAAAATCAAGAATTGTTCCATTTGAGATTGATTGACTGAAAGTGAATGTCACATTGTAAAGTTTAGGATTCATTTCTGTGAGCTTGAATGGAAAAATAGGTACTGGTGAGTCGAAGACTAAATCAGATGCAGACAGAGAGGTCTGAAGTTCTTCAGAAAAATTCAAGAATAGAACATTTTCCTTATTAATCGTTGGAATTAGGTAGAAATATTGTCTAGAGCAAATCCCTGAGATCCTGAAGTACCCTTCAGAGCATTCACATGATGAATTTTTTAAAATTTCGTGAAAGCCACATTTAATTAAGCATTTTCCTTGAATAATTTCGTATCCATCGTGGCATTCAAGACATTCTAAAGTATTTGAGTTCTTGTTACATACTAAACAATTTTTCGGACAAGATACACATTGACCTTTAATTAGTATTTCATGAGAAGTACATCTTTGCAAGCATTTATCTTCTATGATTTCGTATCCGTCGTGACATTCAAGACATCCTAGAGTCTCAGAAGTTTTGTTACAAACTAAGCAATTTACTTGACAAGATACACAATCACCATTGATTAATATTTCATGTGAAGCACATCTTGGAAAGCATCTTCCTTTTATGATTTCGTATGAATCATCACATTTGAGACATTCTAAATCTACTAAGTTTTTAGTGCAGAATAAACAATTTGTTCCACATGACACACATTTTCCATCGATTATTGTTTCATTAGAACCACAAATTGAAGAGCATTTTCCTTCTTTCATTAGATATCCATCATCACATTTACGACAATTAATTTCATCACAAAAAAGGCAGTCTTCCAAAAGAGGTCCACTGCAATTCTCACAATTTGGATTGCAAGGCAAACAATACAAGGAGCTCATGTAAAATCCTTCATTGCATAAGCACTGAGAATCTTTTAAATGAGGATAACTTTCATTACAAGTCAATCAGTTGTTTCGCGCACCTCCGAAGCAAGTCAAGCACATCAGATCGCAAGGCCTACAAAGATCACCATCCATAAAAAAGCCATCTTCACATACACACTCATATTTGTCTGCCCTTAAATGCAGCCCAGTATCACATGAAAGACAAGCACTTCCATTCCAGTATTTACTCTTTTCACACAAACAAAGACTTCCAGTGAAAGTCAGCTCATCACTGCAAATAATACAAGTCTCTTTAAATGAATTTTTACAAGTTTTACATGTATTGTGGCACTTATCACAGTGTGAACCGTTCCAATAGTAAAAGGTTTCACATTCACAGAGACTATTTTTCACGATTAAATGTTGTTCAGGGTCGCAGTAAAGACATTTAAAATCTTCTGAGTAGTAATTGGGACGACATATGCATGAGTTTAATAATAAAAATGAATTATTATCACATGAAATGCATTCAAACATTGATGGACCTGAACAGTTCAAACAAGACGGATGGCAAGTCTCGCAAGTGTTGACTGATAAATAAGTGTGACTGGGACATGAGCATAAACCGGAAGTAACAATAAAATTATTCTCACAAACATTGCAATTCTGATAATTTTCACATTCAAGACAGTTTTTAGAACAGTTTAAACACTCCAGTCCTGATGAATAAAGTCTTTTATTGCAAACACAAGTTTTATTCTCTAAGTGCTTCAAAGACTGGCAAGAGGTACAGTTTGTTTCTAAAGGACCATCACACTCCAAGCATGACTCATTACAATTCAGACAAGTTTGGTTATCCAAGTAAAATCCTGATTTGCAGATACATTCATTTCCTTTGAATTCAAAGTTTTCATTACAAGTTTCGCAAACTTCAAAGATAGAGCAGTTGAAACAGTGATTTTTACACGGTAAACATTTGGCTTCTGAAGAATTCCAGTATAGTCTCTGATTGCATTTACACGAAGAGTTATTTGAAGTTTTTGAGGCATCAGGTAAGCAAATCTTGCAGCTATTATTAAAAATCTCACATTCTTTACAAATGGGGTCTAAACATAAATTGCAGTCAGTTTTTCTCACACATCCGAAAGAGCACGTGCTACTACACGATTCACAAGAGTTATTCAAATAAAATTGATTTGGCAAACAGTTAGTAAGACAGTTGCTTGTTATATTTATACTGCAAGTAACTGGATTAGTTAGCGGATAATAATAGCCATAAAAAATGGCAACTCTCCATATAAAACCAATAAACCCGTCATTTGATGATCCAATAGAAATCGGTGAAAAAGGATCATCAAAAATAGTATTAAAATAAAAATGGGTTGACCGTCCTAAAGAATCAAAAATATAAAGAACATAGTTTGGATTATAAAAATGACATCTGAAAGTTAAAAAGACCCAAGTTTCATTTTTTATCTCAACGAAAGTAAATTTCTTGTTATAATATTTGAAATTAATTTTTGAATCCATTTCAATTTCACCCTTTTTCAACAAAATTCCAGGAAAAGTCTGTCGAAACCAGAAGACTATAGTAAAGTTGTTAGGAATCGAAATGTTTGAGGTTGTGATAAAAGACCCTTTATTAAAATAAAAACCTCTGGATAAAGCTGGAATGGGATCGTTAGAGTCGAAATCAGGATAAAATTTGTCAGATGATCCACAGAAAAAGCTGTTCATATAGGAATCATTAAAACTGTTTTTCAACGAATCGAATGTAATGTTCATAATAATGTTATTAGGAGCTGCATAAGTACAAACTGCTCCATTATACTTGAAATTTGAAGGACAGTTAAAAGTGCATACAGTTCCGACTAATACATAACCATCAGAGCATTTATAACACATATAACCATTATTTCCAAAGCATATCCTACATCTTGTATTACAACACGTTTTATTATCATCAGAAAGATGAAAGCCATCAAGACAAGGATTGAAATTCGGATCTTCCACACAATCATTGTTAAAATCGTCACAGATTGGGCAAAACAAACTTTTGCATTTATTGCAGGTTCCTATACTTCTACACCCAACACACTGCGAATGGCAATCAAAATATACAGAAGAATTAGGAAATTTTGCAATATTTATAGTAATACTTTCTAAACAATCAAATGCTCCAAGAACCGAGCAAATCAGCTGATGTTCGGTGAAATCATAAAAAGCAAACTGAGAGAAAGTCATCCTATAGATTAAATTGTAATAACTGTGGTAATTTGAGATACTAATTGGTCCTGGGCTATCAATAAAAGCATAACCTGAAAAACTTTCAGTTCTCGAAACATAATTTCCACAAGTTGTTGTTATCTGAGTGATTCCATTAATATATTCAACCGTGAGGGTAATGAAAACCCAAGTATCATTGAAGCATTCACCATGAACCATTACATCAAATGAATTTTCATAATTAGACAATTTTATAACCGAAGTTGAGTCTCTCATTAATTTTATTTTGTTGCAATAAATGATACTGACAGATTTGAAGTATCCCCATGTTGTTAAAGTAAAAGAATGATTCAATGAAATGTTATTGGCGATCATATATTTGAAATTATGTAAAAGGTGCCCTCTTTGAAGCAAAGCTATGGGGTCATCAGTCTCTGGATTGTTGAATGGCGAAAAAGTCGAAGCATTTGCTCCGCTTTGGAAGAATCCTCCTTTATACTGATCGAATTTGTCAAATTTTAAAATAATTGTTGAAAACGAAGTAGGAGGATTTATACACAATCCTTGAGTCAGCACAAAACCTGGCAAACATAAAGTGCATTCAAATTTATCGCCTGTTTCACAGTTTTTGACAAAATTAACAGATGTTTCGGGAATTAAGTTGCAGTCTTCATAAAGATACCCAGTACAATCAGAGCAGTTTGATGAGTAGCAAAGATTACATGCTGCACGTGTGCAAAAAGGATAAGATGAGCATGTCTCCTCACATTTAGAACATTTTCCATTTGACTCATAATAGCTTTGATTGCATTCATGAGCAGGAGTGATTTTATAAAAACATGCAACACTGTTTTTCACACATAAATAATATAAAAATCCTTCAAAACTCGAGTTATTAGGAGACCCTAGACTAAACATCGCTTGATTCGTGTCCATTCTAAACTCTTGATTATTTAATGCGGTATCTCCCCAAGAACTGCGAATAAATATATAATCCATATACTGAGCCATAATAAATAAAACTGATCTCCAATAAGCACCTTCCGCAAAATTTTGCTTTTTTGTGAAGTCATGAGTTCCATTCGTATAAAAGAACTCAATCTCATACATATTTTGGAAACTGACTGAAAAGTAAAGTGTTGAATTATCTGAAACTTGGAAGATTATTCCTGGGTTATAAACTTTGACAAGAAGAAGAACACAAAAGTCTGGAGCCAAGATCCAGGAAGTATTGGAGACCAACAAAGAACTGGAAAAGAAATAAAATCCTCTATCGATTGTTGGGGTTGGAGTCAGTTTTGATTGAGAGTTGAATTCAATTTTTTCTGGGTGGGTGAATGTTCCTATGGAATCTGAAGTAAATTTTCGATTTGAGCTGAAATTTATGATGAATAGGTCTTGGGTTGGAGATTGTAAACATTTACCTCCGTTTAATTGGAAACCTGATGGACAGATTGTCAGACAACTTTTTGTTTTGAAGTTGTAACCTGATGTACATGACGTACAACTCGAAGATGAACAATACAGGTTTCCGATGACTTTCGAAGCTAATAATAGCAAGCCTAGGATGAA